>JBAMAX010004586.1:0-74124 GCA_037043745.1 Chymomyza amoena
AATGCCTGGTTGATATGTATCTCCGACAACGCTCTGGGTGGGTTTGCCATTTTGTTTGTTTTTTTTTTTTTTTTTTTTTTTTTTTTTTTTTTTTTGCTTGTCTTAACGTTTGTTTTGAAATTTTTTTGTTTTTAAATTTGTATTTATAATTATGTTCCACGGTTTTTCACTTTTATTAAGATTATACCGACCGTATAGGTTTTTTGTTAAAGAAAAGTTTTCTTTCCAATCGCGTAATTAAATTCACGAAAGTTCTTTTGCGGATCTCGATTTTAAAAATTAATTTGATTAATTCGTTATTCGCTGATCATAGATAAAACTAGTTATTTAGTTTTATCTCTCACTGACCAGTACCGTACAACTTATATCAAAAGAAAAACTATTAATCGAGATCCTACCGACTGCGCCAATAATATGTAAAACGTTAGTTTTGAATTAAAAAATCATTTTATTCAATAAAACATTTAGACAATGAGCGATCTAACTCTAAGTAATGTTAACAATACAAGCTATAAAATCGAACTGAAGAATGCTGCTGCATTGATCAATAATGAAACCTCCGATTCTTGGGTGGTTTCATGGCTTTGTGCTGAGCTGCCTTGGTCCCCATGGATTATGCTGCGCTGGCTTGTTTACAGTATGTTTTTATTTACAAGTCGGCGCTGGCCAAGATTTTGTTTACGCAGCTGCAGACTGTTTATAATTGGGTTGCTTATAATTGTATTGTTTATAATTGTAACGCGATGCCGGCTAAGTGCTGGCGTTGACATATTCTTATTGGTAACTTCAAAGGCGTGGGTGCAGTTGACAATATGGATATGTCACTTTTGTGCTGACGCTGATCATAGTCAAGTGGATGCATCGTCGTCTAGCCGCGGAGCGTTGTAAGGGGTCTAGCCGCGGAGCGTTGTAAGGGGTCTAGCCGCGGAGCGTTGTAAGGGGTCTAGCCGCGGAGCGTTGTCTGCTGATTCGGTGGCCACTCCGGTGATCGCTGCCAGATATTTGTAATTGTATGCGCAATGCCGGCAAAGTGCAGGCGTAAGCATAATCGTAACATATTCTTATTGTTAATTTCAAAGGCGTGGGTGTAGTTGACAATATGGATATGTCACTATATGTATGTAAATTTATAACTTTACTAATTTGTCTATTTTTTTTTTTTGTACAATTTAGGAAAACTTGCCGCCTTGTGGCCTTTCCTGGGCATCTGTGCTGAGGTGCTTATACTCTGTCTGATCATACTCATCTATGAGAAGAGACGTAACAAGAGTGAATTGGAGGAGAGTGATACTGATCCACAAGAACAGTAAGTTCGACTAAGAAAACAACACACACACACAAAACAAAACAAACAGAAAATAAACCAAGCAAATAAATGCAGTCCACAAGAACAACAACAACAATTACACCAAAAATAAACAGCTATCACAACAACAATTTAAAACAAACAAAAAATATACACAAAAACAACAAATGCAGCAGCAATTACAATTTAGTTTTATAAAGATACTGCAAATTAAAGACGTTTAACGTCTGCACAATACGCAGACATACACACACGCACTTACACACACCAACACACACACACTTACATACGACGTACTTACACGGACATAGTAACCAACAACAAATGAAGAAAAAAAAAACAAAAAAACAATAATTTAGTTACAACAAGAATTAGTGAAATTTTCCTAGTTAACATTTATATAACGAAAAATAAAATTAAAAAATTTATAAGAAGCCTAAAAGTATGCACTACATACTTAAAAATCGAATTGCAGTTGCGCATGCGCAATCTTGTCAATAATTGTTTTTCGAAGTGCAGAGAGAGAAAACAGTTGTGAATAAAAGTTAGTAATTGTCGTCGTTTCATAATAATTAATTTTATATTTGTATTATTGTATAAAAGTTAAATAATAATATTGCCATAATTTTGATTTGATTGCAAGCGTCGTAATAAACAGATTTTTTGTATGTAGTTTATACTTGAAACTTGTAACGCGCGATACTTGATTATTGTTTATACACTATACACTATAAAATATATACACTGCGAACGAGGGCGTACAGGTTGGCATGGGCGTGGCCAGCCCATGACTTGACAGAGTTGGGTTGCGCTTAGCTTTAAACAAACAATTTTTTCATGTGTGCTATAATTTCTTTGCTTTTATTATTTAAAAAAAAAACACACACACACGCGCACATATATAGCTGACAAAAACACACACACACACAAACAACAACACCAACACAACGTAGTTTTATATGTAGCTATACATATAAAGTAAATATGGATGTATAACTTCTACTCTTTCTATAAAGCACCTTAAATTTGCCTTACTTATTATATTTTTGCTATTTACAATTTTAAGTATAAAGCGTAAAATAAAAAAAAAAACGATAAACAATAATTTCCGTGCTTGTTTTGTTGCTTAAACTTAATTTTTTAATTCAACTCAGTCCAGTCCACTATTATTATCATTACTATTATTACTATTATTATTGTATTTACATTTAAAAGCTTACAAAATAAAAAAAAACAACAACAAATTAATTGATCGACAACTTGTTATGAATTTTGTTTTAAGTATGTACTTATTTTTTAAACAAAAAAAAACAAAAACTATGTAATTTAAATTTACACAAACGTTTAGTTCACACATAATATTTAATAAAAAAAATAAATAATTCTAGCGTGTAGTTTATGATTTTTGCTACATTTAATACATACAAATTAGCTTAACTGAAAACTGGCAATAAATTATTTTGTTTATAACAAAATAAATGGCACACAACAAGCGTAAAATTAAAATTAATTTGTTGTGTGCATTTCTGGGCCACGCCTTTTTCCGCTCATTTAAAAAAAATTTGTATGTATGCTGGAGCTTGACTTGGAAAAGAGTAAAAGTAAATAATATTATATATAAAAAAAAAACAGTTTGTGACTTGATTTTAAACGAAGAAACAATTATAATTAGTATATGCTTAAAAACAAAAAAAAAACTACAAAAAAGTATTTCTATTGCACAGCTTTTGATTTTTTACGTTTTGATATTTTATTTTTTATTGCAATTTCTAAAATAATTTCTTTGATTTTTGTAACATTTGATTTGCTTGACTGGAAAAACCAAAAACCAGTTTACCTCTCATTTTGAATTGATGAATTGATTTATATGCTACATACTTACGTTTATTATATACATTTTATGATTTTGTGCGTTTTTGAGATTGATTTCTAATGGAAATAAAAGATTGTACATTTAAAAAACAAAACCCAATGCATTTTTACTATTTTTTGCTTTTTGAGTGCTGTATATATGTTTATTTTCTTTCTTTTTTTTAGCTGTTGTAAAGTTGTGGCTTAATTTTTTTAGAAATTGACAAGAAGTTGATAGTGCGACGAATTGGCAGCACTGGGCGATGCAACAACGGCTTGTGGCGCCATTTTGCTTACAATATCGATTACATATTTTTCGATTACTTTTTGTAGTACATTTATTTGTAGTACATGCATTAACTAGCAAATCGTAACCAAAGCCTAATCAATTGTATTTCTTTTCTTATTTTTCATAACACCGTAAACAAAATTTCAAAAAAAATTTAAACCAAATTGAACGCAACAAACCAAACAACAAACTAACCCACCAAAAATCCAAAAAAAAAAAAAAATTGAATGCCGAATGCTTAGTTGATAAAATTCGCTCTGTTAAAAGAAAAAAAATACATACTTATTATATGAAATGTTTGAGAGCCAAAATGAAGCAAATAGATTGTTGCTGCAGCTTGTTTGCAGTTTGATTGACATTGGTTGATTGATTGATTAACATGTGCATTATGCATACACCCACAAACACTACACACATACACATAAATACGCCTGCATTACTGCATACATATAGAGAGTATTGTTAAAGCGTTCGTTTTAAGCATAATTTACTGTACCTAGTCACACATACATAACTAAATACTACTACTACTAACTAACTATAATAACAACAACTAGCTAACCAATCAACTAATTCAACTTATTTACATGCATACATACAAACATAATTATATACATATATTATGTACTTAATAATCAATTTTCATATACTAAGTATGTAGTAGTATGTACCTGCCAGCAATTTCTCAACTTCAAAATGCAATTAACAAAACAAAAAAAAAGAAATAAAAAATAATAAATAAAAAACCAAATGTATCGTGTCCTGCGTGCAGCATAACAACAACATCAAAATGCAAGCAACCAACCAACTAACCACAACAACTACAACCATAAAAAAAATAATTATTAACAAAAGTAGTCTTAAAATTTGTACTTAAAATTTTTCACTTTGTCGCGGTTTTGTTTTTATTTCTATTTTTTATACCCTTGCAGCGATAATTTTAATTGGTTTGTATAATTATTTTTGTCTGATAGTTCAGTATACGCCATTTGAAATACAATTTTCTCATCGTTTACACGAAGCCAAAAGTCGAAATTGGAGCGGTATTATAAAGTTTAAAAATGTGTAGATAGTTAGACAAACAATTTAGAGATTAATCTCTAGCTTAAGGAATTTTATACAAACTTTTTCACAGTTCCTTTACGCTTATTGTTGCATAGACGTTAAAATGATATCGATTATTTTCTATCGAAAATAGCATAACATCGCGCCTGACTTCGACTCATCGACGACAAAAAGCTGGCTTTTATGTTTATGTGTATATAAATAGCTTTACATGGTTTTAGGACATGTTTTTGTTACAGACAAATTTCAAATAGCTGGCCAAGTTATTTTCTACTTTATATGTATAATGTATAATTTGTATGGATAAGCACAGGAAAATTCTAAATACTAATGAACGTTAAACAAATTAGTGACTTAGACGTAAGCAAAATCTTTGGCTTTATAATCTTAAAATCTGTTAAAAGTGCTGCTACGTTATTTCTTTTAAGCTAAACTCTAGACGCTTTTGCGCAATAATAATAATATGAATAAAAACAAATTTTTTATAGGGTTGAGTGGCAGTCCTCCGTAAGTTTTTCCCTTAGCACTTTTGCTGCAAGGATATATTTTAACTTCGGGCGCTCCGAAATTAGCTTTTTAGTTTGTTTTATTTTAATGTATTTTCTTATAAATTCTCACACATTTGTATTGACGCAAAGCATCCACTAATTTTGAAGCTCGTAACTCCGAAAATTAACTTTAAATCTACATGTTTACCCCCTTAAAAAAAAGCTCTCACTACCGATCCTATATTAATTTAAACATTATTTTAACTTAGTTTTAATTCTGCATACTACTAACATAAAAAGAATGATATATTTTGTGTATGTAGCCCTATGCAAAATGCCAAAAAATCAACTTTAATTTTACTCACACGATTTTGCAATTTGTTATTTTTATTGCAGGAAAAAGAAAAGGAGAAATTATGATTAGAATTCCTAAAAACCAAAACAGAAATATACAATATGAGCATAAATAAGAGAGCGTTATGTACTAGCTACCGAAATTGTATATGAGCGTCGCACACCGACACGACCCCCCACTCATCATCAAAACCCCCTCTCACACACACATACAGACACAGAATCCACTTATATACACAACAAAAACATGAGACAGCAGACAATTGTGGGAACTTTGTTTAGTGAAATTGTATTTTATGAAAACAATTATTATTAAAGAAAAAAAAAAAACGCAAAATAATAATTATATTAAAAGAAAAAAAAATTAAAATTAAAGAGAAAGTGATAGAAGTTAAACGAACACTAAAATGAAACACTAGTAATTAACAAATACATTAAAAAATAATTAAAACAAAAAAAACAAACTGCAATACATAAAAGTACTACATACAACCATTTAAATATAAATAAAAGCGCCACACACACACACACTAAGACACAACAATTTCACATAAACAAAAACATACATAAACCAAAAGCAGTTGATTGAAATATGTATGTACATATGTAATTACAAACTGTTTTATTTACTTTTTGTTTAAACAAAATAAAAAGAAACAAAACAAAAAATTGTATAAGTTCTAGTTATGTAAAGTAAAAATTTCATGTTAATTTAGCGCTGTTAGCGTTAACAGCACTGTTAACAGCAACATTTACGGACCAGTCTAAGTCTCGTCTCTCTGCCTCAGATAACTCTCCCACAACAAACACACACACACTCTCTCTCTCTCTCTATTCTTATTGTCGCTCTCTTTGGCGAGCGCGCTTGTTGCCTCATTTTTAAGTTATAATTTTATATGTTTATTTTATGTTTAATAAATAAATAAATAATTGAGGGTGCATAATACATATAACGACAATTTGGTTAAATTCTTGAATATAAAAATGCTGTTGATTGAACAAAAAATAAAAAATTTAAGAAAACATGTTAAAATTTGTTTATTAATATTAGTTATTGTAATTGAGGAAGAAGAAGGCAAGTTGTAGATGCAGTTGAGGAGCATAAAAACTTTTTAAACAATTAAGTAGCGCGTTATGAAAATATTTTTAAAACAAAATACTTGTACATGTACATGTATATTGCATAATTTTAAACTAACTAAAACAAAAAAAAATGCGTACTGCCAAAACTTGTAAAGTTCAGTACTATTTGCTTATATACTACTTAAAAAATAAAAAACAAAACAAAAAAGATAAGTAACAAAATACTTATGTATGTATTTTACCTTGACTTAGCCTCATTTTTGTAAATCAAAAAACAAAACGAAAAGAAACAAAAAATCAAACAATTGTTAGTTATTCTACTACTACTACTTTCTGATGTTGGTACTTGGTTATTTTTCACTTTTCGGTTGTATTTCTTGTATATGTATAGAACTAAAGCGGTCTTCAATTTTCTATTAACTTGAACCAATATATATATACATACTATACTTAATAAAAATATGCCTATGAGTTGAAATATGGTTTGTTTTTCAGTTGATTTTTAAATTAATTTTGTTGCCGCCACCAAAGCTTTAAATATTTACATAGTAAACTGTGTTCTCAGTAAATAAAATAAAAATAAAAAATTAAAAGTATATGAGAAAAAAAAACGTTAAGAATTATGTTAAAATGCATAATTTTATGCATAACGTGACGATTTGTATAGTAAACTAATTATTAATACTTTACAACACTGTCAAGCTGCAACTGTAAGCGAGCCATAACGGGAACGCGCTCTCAACAAGCGCGAACGTCTGTAAAGCTTATAAAAAGTTCGCTGCTATTTAACACAGCAGCAGTTAGCTTTTGAGAGCGCGCCGCGTTGAGCCTTGTTAAAGTTGTACACTGACAGAACGTGCTTGTTGTAGAAGCCATTGTCTTTGTGTATGATCGATATTAAAAATAAATATGGCCTAAAATATACTACTTTGAAACCGTCGTAATTTTCGATATGAAACGAGAGTAAAAATGAAGTATAAAACAAAACTGAAAAGTTTTGTTAATAAGTTTTTATTGTACAATGTTTGTGTACAGTTTGTGGCTTATTTGTGTAATGACTATACATACTATACAACTGAGAAGAATTATGTATGTTTTTTAGATTGTTTTAGTCTTGCAAGTATTCCAAGTGCAGCTTATAACTGAATCGAACCCAACCTAAAAAATAAAAAGCTCCCACACCACGCTCCCCTGACCCCTGCCCCCGACCATCACACACAAACACAACAACAACTCCAAAAACATGAACATATAAACTTCTTGAACTGACCGACAACCACTACGATACCTATTTATGTACTGTTCTATATACAACATACCAAACCTTAACATAAGACACACACACATACACACACACTATACAGTAACAACAACTACTAAATGAAAACACCACAACAACAAAAACACTCGTCAACTATTTGCTATATACTAAAACTATGTATACATACTATATACTATACACTTATATACAACAATTACATACGCAGTATTGTATGTTTTTTTGTACAGTGAGAAACAAAAAACAAAATGAAAAAAAAAAACAAGAACTAAGCCTGACAACAAATCGTGTATCCTACTTATAAAATCCTCAGTATATTTGAAACGATTTTGAATTTTGTTTATTTTCCTTTTTATACTTAAAGGTATTTGTATTATGATTGTTAAAAATAACAACTACCAAAAAAACAAAAAACAAAAAGAAACAAAAACTAACTAAACCTAACGTAAAAAAAAATACACCAAATACTTAAATGGCACACACACACACACGCAAACACTTTTATTCTCCCCGCGTTAAGCGCTTCATTAACTAAAAATAAATTTAAAAAAAATTAAAGATGATCATAAGAAAAAGTATATATATATATATATATATACAACATACATAAATAACAAGTAATTTTAAATTAGAGCCATAAGCCATGTTAAAATTTCAAAAGCTGCAAAACATCAACAAAAATAAATCTACATAAATTTAAATATGTAGTAGCATAGGTCAATAAATAATTAAATGAGTCACACGTTTTAAGCGTTTAAATTGCCTTTAAAAAAAGTATTTAATTCTAATTTTCCTGTTTACTTTAAAGTTGCGAACTTTGCGATTCAGCACTGCTGCTGATCGATAAATCGAAATCGACGGAATTCCTCGTGATTGCATAGTATATAATACGCCTTTTGAAATTATATAGCATATATACGAATTATTCTTATAGGCGCGTAGATTTCTTCTAGTTTCCCAACTTTTGTATCATATAGCTAGCATAATAAATTAAAATATGTTCGATATGACAGTTTTTTTTTTTCAAAGACATCTTGCGACTAAATTTTGATAAAACTCTTGTCAAAATCTAGGCATTATAACATATAGCTATAGCTGCCATAGACACAATCTGTTTTATCGGTTTTGTATATATCAGTTGGTAAATAGGGTAAATGTTTTTTGTATGCACATACAATATCAACAATTTCTGCTTTATTTTTTGAACCTTGCCCAAAAAAGTAGAGTTAATAAAAAAAAACAAATGCCTTAGGGTTTCAGTAGAAATAGAAATCAAAAACGCATATAAAAAAGAATATTTAATGCAGATTTTTTTTAAGCTACACTGCAACAAAGAGAATTTAATTTTCTTTGGCGCTTAGAGATGAGAGCTATGACATTAGTTATCGATTATTTTAAACTCGTGAAAAGCGTGTGACTTGTTGCCCCCCATAATGGTTTAAGTAAATACAAAAACGTTAATACTATAATCCACATATAACTACGGGTAAACAATGGCAATTTGAAATGTTACTTATAACACCAACAAACAATATATTAAATATTCAAAGTGTATTTTCAAAAAAACCGAACAAACAAAAATAAACGTTATTTGTTTTTTTAGCTAAATCGTTTTATTTTTGCTTGTTCGGCGTTTTTTGAGTAAAATCCAGGCGTCTTCAAACTAATAGTTATATGCAAAAAAAAATAAAAGAAATTTAAAAAAAAATTCACAAGTCAACAGGGCACAGCGCTTTCTACCTACATAAAATACTACATGCAGTATCTTAATTTAGAAAACCAAACTTAAATAAATCCACAACAAAAAAAAAAACTTGCAAAAAAATGTCTTGCTAAACTTACCAACTATGAAACCAACTTTTTAAACTACTTAATATTGAATTGAACCCAAAAAGTGTTCATTAAACTAAAAAAAAAAATATTAAATATACTTAACATATGAAAAAAACACAACATTTTGTATGAAATGAAGCAAAATTTAGTTATGTAATAAGTTTAATGTAAAGAGTTCATTGAAATAATTCAACAAAAAAAAAAGGAAACTAAACATTGAACATGAACAAATTTCTCATTCAAATTTCTAATCACATTTTACGAATTTCATATATAACTTGCGCTATTTACGCTATATATTTATATACATATATATATACATATATACAAGTATATAAATAAATAATTAACAACAACAACAACACTTGTTCTTAGCACTAAAAAAAAACTTTATGTTAACTTTGTTTAAAAAATTCTACTTAATAAATTTAATATTATTATATATATATACATATACAAGTATATATATAAAGACGTATATAGTGTTTTTTATAGCAAACCACAAGCAAAAATTGTCACTCATGATGCTACACTAAATTAGTAACTTACTTATAAATATAAAAAAAACAAAAAATATATATATACATATATATTGTTATAAACAAAACATACACGGACATATACACACAAACACACACTCACTCATATACGGACATGACACAAAAAAACTCCGATGAAACTTACAAGAACAACAACCAACTACAACTAAGCAAAATCAAATGAGACCCATAAATTAAAAACAAAAAAAATTCAATCCACAAAAACGTTAGTATATTAATAATTTAAAAACAAAAACAATTGTATTATATTTAAGCCCAAATAAGAGAAGGTTAAACATAATAAGTGAAAAACGCAGAGTTAATTATTAACAAGAACAACAAAACAAAAAAATAAAAAAAAACTATAAAAAATAATTCAAAATGGGCGTGATTATTTTTTAAGGTGATTAGTGAGGCGTAATTAATCGAAGTAGCGGTGGAAAAGCGTCTAACATAAGATAACATGACACTTAAATTGTAAAATTAAACATTAAACATGCATGCCTCTAAGTTTAAAAAATAAAAACCAAATATTTTAAAAGCAAGCGCTTAAATTGTAAATTTTACAAGGCAAACTGTACATTAAGCGCCACTGGCCTGAAAAAAAAACAAAAAATAATTAATGAAATATAAATAAACATAAACATAAAAAAAATTGAGAGCACAGCAGTTAAACATTAAAAAAAACAGCATAAAAAATAAATTAACAGCAACGTTAAGCCGCAGCATAAAAAGAAGAACAAGAAGAAGCAGACGCAGACGAGTTGCTTAGCAAAAAATGGTAAATGAGTTTATTAAATATAAAAATTTAACAAAATTCATAAACAACAAAAGAAAAACAAAATAAAAAAAACCCAATTCGTTGCATAATATTTAAAAACGAAGGTAGTACATATTTAATATAATTAAATTTAATAACTGAAAACAAAAAAAAATCGATTGCCTAATTCTAATATTAAAACTATATACATATAAATAAAATAATATAAATATAACAAGAAAAATAACATAAAATAAATTAATAATGATAAAACAAGAACAAAAAAAAAATGTTATTATACTTATTATACCGATTAAAAAAAAAAAGAGAAAACCAAAAAAACAAACAAAAAACAAATTAAAATAAAAATTTTATTTAGATTAACTTGTTTACTTTTATTGGGTCGAAGTCAATCTATCATCTAATGGATTTAGTTTTTACGCTTCTGGAAATCTGGTTTTGGTTCCAATCGTACAGCGAAATGGACGGACTTCAAGTTCGAGTTTTGCAAATAAATACGAAAACAGCAAACTGGTATTCTTTTTTACGTCAGCAGCCAATTTAGCAACTAGAACAGGAAGCACTAGGCTTAAATTCCGTACGGTGTAAGATACACATCATATATCTTAGGAGCAGTTCAAGGAAAAAAAGTGATAATTCCAAATGGTTTATGTAATATGTTAGAACAGTAGCTGGTTGATAAGCTTATCTGACGACGCCTATCAACAAACAAGTTGACACAGACGATTACACATTTAACTCCGATTGACGTCACAAATAAACGCAACTAAAGTTATCTTTTTTCATAGTCGTAATCATTTTTGCTTTATTTAAAAACGTCACTACAAAGTTTCATCATTGTTAAATGTTAATACAATATTTGTTTTTGATAACACGCGAATCTAATCATATTCTGAGGTTTCTTTTTTTTTGTTTGTGTAAAATGCGCTGCACAAATAGTTTTTGCAGAGACTCTCCATGTCAGTGCTCAACATTGCCTTATCTTTTCAAAGGTACTAGAGAAATACAAAGTAGCTGAATATAACATTTACACTACATACATTTATGGTTATGTCCAACTACAATATGATTACACATATATTGCATAGATGTTTAAGCATCTATTGGGTATAAGGATATTTTATATAATATATAATATAGGTAAAGCACAAAAAATAAATATTTAAGCAGAGCCAAACAATGCTGCAACTTTTATTCTTATTCCTAACCAACTAAAACAGTATGCTTTAAAGCACTTTCACTCTTGTCCATTCGATTGTAATGCATTGTCATTGCAATTTCTGGGCGCCTGTAGTAGATCTGTATACTGCAGCAAGGCTTCACGCAACGAACGTGAGACCTCAGGCGATGTGGTTGTGCTGCAGTCAACCAAATAGGGATACAGGCCTATAAGCTGATCCCAAGCGGGCTTATTAACTGTAACAAAATTAAAGTTAGTAAACTGAAGTCTGTACATTTCCTAATGTCTCACCTTTGGAGGCTGGCGCTTTTTTCATAGACACCACCAATGTGGCAATGGCTTTCAACACAAACGATATCTCTGACAAGCGGAATCTGCACAAAATTAAAAATGTTTTAGCATAGTAGTTAAACGCACAAAACGACCTTAATACACACCTTGGTAAAGGGCACTTGCCGCTCTGACGCTCATCATCATTGAAACGCTTAAGTACTTCCTGAAAACGATGCAGCAAAGCGGTTACCGCCAAGCGACCCGCAAAGTCCTTACCATCTGCGCCGGCTGGCAACAGATTGGCATTTAAATGCGTGCTGCCTCCAGCCGCAGGACGATTATTATTGCAACTGCCATTATCGTCTAGCAGCGAGAATTGCAGCAACGTTTCAAAGCAGGTCTTGGCAAATATTTCACGCAGCTTCCAGTCCGATTCATAGCAAATGTTAGTATCCGAGGCTGAGTGTATGGAACCCTTATTCAACAGTACCACAATTTGCATTATAAATTGATGCGGCATTTCGTGTGCATGTGGCAGCACCTCATCCCGCAGCAGCTCTATGACCTGGCAATCAATAGTTTCATCCAGCACAATTTCCTCCAGACCTCTATCCTCAATAGTGCACACACTAGCCGGAAACAGAAACTTGTCCAATGTATCCGCTAAATCATCCCAAAGGCCTGCAAAATGTTGCGGCTTGACACGCGCAACTTTCAGGCCCGTATGCAAAACATTGATAAGACTTGAAATCGCCAATTTCCAGGTGCTCGAAGACAAACACTTGTACTTCATGGCCAGCGGTGTGCGTAAAGCTTTGATTATTTCATGCAGAATATGTTCCTGCACCACAGGCTCCTCTGTGGCAGTGCTTTGGTAGAGCTTTGCACTAATGCTTATTGCCTTCTCACCGAATGGTATATAATTCATGCTAACAACCTCAACGGAGGCGTTATTGGCATAGTGATTGCCGGGCTTAGCATATTTGTGCTCCACACTCTGTTGAAATGTGGGCGGAGCACAGGCAAACTTGCTAAAGATTAGCAATTGGCGAAAGATTGCGGGTATTAATTGGCGTATATTGGAATCGGGTTTGATAGCCTCCTTTTGTATTAGCTCCATGCATTCGAGTATGCCGTCATGCAGTGGCGTCAGAAGCGTATCAGATACTGTGGACATTATATAAGGAACTGCATCTGTTTGAACGGGTATGCAAACAGCATTGGTAAGGACGGTGCAAAATTTCTCAAAGTCAGCTGCCGAGAATCTATAAATATTGCAACATCATTAGTAATAAATAATCTCTGTATTAATGCAAATAACTCACCTGTTTTGTATATGCTGGAATATAGCAGGAAATATTTGTATCAGGGCCGTCAAAAAAGCTTGACTGGGAATGTAAAAGTCTTCCTGGCTGTCACCATTATTCGCCTTCGTTGTAATTTTTGTGCTTTCCATGCCAATGCTAAGCCAAATGTTCCAGGCAATCTGCTCAGAATTAACAATTAAAAAACAATCCAAACATTAAAAAGAGTAAATCAGTATTTAAACCCAACAAAAATCCCAAACCAAAGCTGTAAAACAAAACAATTGCTTACAAGAAACAATTCAATTTGATTGACACGCAAATTGGAGTACTCCTCAAAGGTTTTCAAGTACTTACAATTACAAAATGAAAAATATATATAGAAAATCATAAGCACAACATATTTAAACTTAAACTTACTGTCCATATTTCGTCATCCTGCTCTTTGGCTGTCTCTGGATCCTTTAGCATTATTGCCGTGCGCTCTGTATTGTGATACATTATCTCCTGCAGCGATTTAAGTGCCGCAAGCGATACTTCACCGTTCTTGCTAAGCGCCGCATTTTGTATAAACTCCAATATCAGCGACCAGGCGCGCTCAAAATCGCCCAACATTTGCAACAACTCGCGTTTTGTGTTAAAGACTCGACACACGCCGGACAACGTCAAAACCTGCGTTTCTGCCCATTGCTTTTGTGCCGTATTGCGTGAGTGATGTATCAAAATGTTACCACTTGCATCCACCTTCTCATTGCTAGCAGAACTGGACAAAGCGCGCACATTGTCCAACAGTGGGAATAGCACTTGCCATACCAGAGCCTGCCAGGTGGGTGGATTCAATAGGCTGCCGTGAGCAGAAATGGTAGAGAACAAGGTTTGACCTGCTGACTTCCGCACAGCTGGGCGTAGATCCACACAGAGCTCGCCCAATTTGGCATAGAGGCACATCCAAAGCTTGTCGAATTGCGGCATTTTAACAGTGCCGGGAAAATCGGGCAAGATGGCCGCATCGTTCACTTGTGCAGACATAAGTTTATCTTGATTCTGATTGAAGAAGTCTGATATATTCCACTGTAAATAAAAAAACAAGTTAATAAAGATAGCTAAAGCATTAACAAGATTTACCTACCATTAGACCAATAGCCGTAAGAGAAATATTCAGCTCCTGAGTTTGTGAACCAAATTTGGCTGCAGTGCTTATGCACAAGGGCAGACAACGCCAGGGCATAACAGTCAAGAAATCAGTTATAACCAATTGTAGGCATTGAAATGCTGTGCGTATTAATGGTTCCCTGTAAATGACACGTTAGGCAAGTCATCAGGTATAATCAATGATCTTTAACGTACCCATGATGTTCGTTAACTGCGCCAATTATTTCGATTATTGCGGGCCAGCCAAAGGATAAGATTTCTCCTGATGTATTAAGAACTTGCAGCACACAATCCAGTTGCCGCTGACGCACATCTGCATGTGGAACCGTGGATAGTTCCGAAAGCGGACTTAATAGCATGGTTTGCAACTCCTGGAATTTTTGAATACAATAGCAGGTTAAAAATAAATTATAAAAAAGTTAGTCTTACCATATTCTCCTTGAGTGGCACTTTGTGCTTAAATTGCAGCGCTGATTTCACCAGATACGTGATAGCCTCCACGCCCCATTCTCGCATGCGTATATGTCTATGTTGGCAAACCTCCAACAAGTGATTTGTTAGAGGTCGCCAGACCACTCCAATGCGAGACAAGTTCACCAGACCTGTTTCGAGCAGCTTGGCGACAGCAAACAATGAAGGCTCCTAGAAAAGCTTACAATAAATATCATTTCACAACTTATAGGCTAGTCCCAACTCACCCTGTTGGCATAGGCCAGTTCCATGGCCTCGTGTGACAATTTGCAAAGTGCATCAATCAAATGATGCAGCGCCACATCATCTAAATACTGACTTGATTCGAACAGCTTGCTAAGCATTTGTGAGAGAACCGGCAAATCGGCCATTACTGCAGTCTGTATGCCCACATTTGCCTCGGCAGCAGGCTTTGGTATGGCCTGCAAGCTTCCGCCTGTTGAGGGCTTCAAGCCCAATATCCATACCAAATGTTGAAGTGTTTGCAAGACAATATGCCAGGAAGTACCTAAAATGCTGCCATTGCTATGTGCCAAGTACAAAATTGCGCGCATACATTGCAAATTCTTATTGGTCAACATAACAGGCGCCTGCATTACGCTATGTGGCAAAGAGGCGCTGGGCAGTGGAGTACCAACGGCCACAATCTGTGGACGAAAGTCGCCCGTATCCGTACAACTATTCATAAATTGATTATTCAAGTCCTGACTGCTGCTGCGGGTGTGGCCTGTACGAGAAAAATATTTGGCATTAGCATAGTTAAAACTCAGGACATGTTTTGTTATAAGTACATCGCAAATCTGCATCCATATGCGCGCTGTTGGCAAAAATAGACATGGCATAGTGAGGCGGAAACGAGGCGCGACATATGGCCATAATAAAAGCATCTCTAGGCTGTATCTGCTCCAATATGCCACATAAAGCCGCATAGTTTTGCATTGCTTTTAAAATGTTTTCGGTGGTGCCTTCATCAATTGAGGTTTCAACCAGCGGTATGAATGCGGTCAGCAGACCAGACCAGCTGGAGTTTATCAACTGCAAGCAGAGCGGTTTGTGCTCCTCCTCCGTAATAACAGCCATATTGTGAGTTGGATGCTGTGCAGGCGGATATTAAAATAAATATAAATATTGCAAGTTCAACGATGAATTATTATTACCAGCTCTGGAGTACGTTGTATAACGCCACCAATAGAACGTGTTATGTCCAGGAGTATGGCATAAGCCACTGAAATTCCATAGCTATCTGGTATATTTGGCGCATCCAACTTGTCCAGCATTTCCAGGCTAAAATAGAATTCAAAATGGCATTAAAGACTTGCCTAAACATTTTATCAAAACACTTACTAGACCGCTTTTGAGACGCCCGGCGCATAGCTAGCTACAAGTGGTAGATAGGCTCCACGGAACATAAAGCCGCACTGATTATTGCTGGTAAGCGCAGCCAGGGTATTTGGCTGCGACACAGCGCCATTTTGTTGACCATTCAACAAATTCGAAGCATTTATTAATGAATAGCGTACATAGGTGCCCAATGCAGCAATCATATCATGCACTATATTCGTGGCATGATTTTTTAAATCGTACGATTTACAAAAGAACGCAATCAGCGAGGAGCGTGTGGCCAATTTGTGTATTACTTCCAAAGCCAGAGCGCGTTGCCAGTGCGGCTTGTCTGGATCCAGAAATTTTATGATTAGCGAGAGAAAGATCTCACATTCCGTCACCTGAGCAAGAAACAATTATCAGTTTGATTTCTAAAGCAATATTCCTATAGCTTACCAGTATTGTATGATACTTTTGAATTAGTATGGCCACCAAGCGTAGTAGACGCATGCTAATTGGGAAGTAAGGTTTATCAGCTGGTACAGCTGCAGTACCATTATTTTGTGCAGGCAACTGACGATGCTTAACATTGGGTGAGAAAAGCTTTATAACCAAAGCGCAAACGCGTTCTTTTAGCAACAGACGGAAATCGTTATTCTGCAAAAGAGTCGAAAATAAATATTGATTCATGTTTTGTTTTGTTGTTTGCTGTCTTACCTCATGGAATACTGCGCTAAAATTGGTCAACACTGCCTCAAGCAACTCTAAGCCGAATGTGCGTGTCATTTCGGTCATGCCCACCAACCAGTAAGGCTGCTCCGCATTAACAAGCTGCACGAGATCCTGAAACAATAAGAAGGCATCCGAAGCAAAGGTTTGCACATCCTGTCCACTGCTGTTTGCTGCCAAATTTCCGGCTTCCGCTTCAGAGGCGCTGTTGCTCGTGCTTGGCGCATCTTTAGGTCCATTCTTTTGCTGCTGTTGCAGACTGTGCACCGAATCCTTTTCCAAATAGACGCGCTCAAATACCAAAGATACTAACTGGCGTATAGTTGCACCAGCAGTATTAACAATTGTTGGGTTTTTTGTATAGTGCAAACGAAAACAAAGCACCAACGCCTTGGCCAAAGTGTCGCCATGCACCACAGTATTTGTGGTCAATAGAAGGGTTACTGTCTGCAGCACTTTAACCTCTTCTATGTTGTTTTCCATAAGCGTCCACAAAGCATTTGTTATATAAAGAGCCCCCTTTTGATCAACCACTTGCTGTGTTATGAGACGTTGCATCATGCCAAGGCAAAACTAAATAGGGTTTTGTAAATAAATAAACAAAAGCCGGGCGTAAATATGATGTCAATTCCAGATAAGATTTGATGTATTGACATTTGCCAATAAGCAGAATACACACACGCACACACGCTTGAATGACTCACTTTGATTATTTTCAAATCCTTCGTATCGCAACCCTGCACTAGGGGATAGAGAATTTGATTGACAGTGTAATACACTGAGTTTTGTTGGCTGCTGCCTGCAGTGCATAGCTTTGAAATTGCCTCCTCGCATGCCTGAAATAAACCAAGTAACAACCGTCATATTTCTAGTTATTTTAATTGTAAAAAAATCAATTTTATTTCATTTCTATTGTTAGCATTTCATATCAATTGTAAAAATTGCGTCGCTTGCAATCATATGCTATACCTATCAGCTACACACATACCTATATTTTCAATGTCTCATACCACATGGACAACACACTACCAAACATCAACCTCCACCCACCACCCCAGCAAGCCATTATGAGTGGCATGACAAGCTGTGTGGCAAATTGCGGCAATTAGACCATTGAAGTGCAAGCTCAAGTAGCTGCCTAGGCTGTGACATTGCCCACGTCATCAGCTTTTGTAGCAGCAGGACTTACCTCTTTTATTTGTGGATACTTTTTTTTTGTTTCAAGTGAGAGCGTCTTGAAATCTGCCTGCAGCGCCTCAACAAATTTATGCACATCCGTGCCACCTCCCCCGCCCACAAATGACATAGTTATGCTTATTTTTAAACACTTCTCTTAACATTTACGCTTTAGTGTTTAGACATACGACAACCGTTGCTATGCATGCGTCATTCATGCAGCTTAAGTGTAACACAAAACATTTACATAAAATGTCACTTGATAAATGGTAAATAAAATAAATCGCCAGCGGTTGCAAACAATAGCCGTGCGTAGAAAATTTTGCTGAATAGTTTGACAGCTGACGTACACATTAGTCAAGTGTTGCAAAGTGCAGCCGCATTTAAAAACCAGGGTGGCAGACTAATGCACAACGAACAATTTGCTATTACTCAATAGTAATAATAGTAATAGAAGATATTTTAATGCATTAAGCTAAAATTCTTTTAGCTGACAATTGCATTTCTTTATATTAAAAACAAAATATAGCAAACCAGCAGGCTAAGCGAGTGTCGTCACTCTTGTTTTTGACTTTTCGCACACTGTCAGTGGTCACTCGTTGCTCGCTGTAACTTGCGCAGCGCACTCGTTAGCCAAACGCGAAAGAAATCGGTTGCGCGGCTGTGTGCTGCCTTTTGGCTCGTGCGCGAGTAAACAAAAAATTCTACTGAGATTATTTTAATGAGTTTTTAGTTATTAATTTAGCATTCTAATCAACTGTTAATCATCAATACATCCTCGTGTTATAACATACTGTTTCGAGTGTCATACGTCTTGCTAAACTCTAAAAATTTGGTTTTCGTCGCGCAGCAACCGAAATCAACATTAGAAAAAAACGCGAAAACTTGTTTAATTGTTTAAAAAAATATATAGTGTTGGCAGCTGTAGTGTTTTATTTATTTTTAAAACATGCTCAGCATGACTAATGAAACAAGTCGTACCCAGCAATGACATTACTACTCCGTTGAGCTCACAGTAAATATAAAAAAAGCCCAAAACGCCAAGGCTTCCCAAGTGAAAATTCTAATAAAAAATTTACATATGTATGTGCATATGCATATATGCGTCTAATACTCAATGCATGCCATACTGTCTAATAATTGTCAACAATCGTATCTATATTAACATTTTAAGTGCGCGTACTAAAAATAAAACAAATAACTTCAGCAGCAGTAATTATGCTTGACCCTGGTCCAACAATATACCCGTCGCCGTCGTCCGCCTTCGTTGTATTTATGCTGCGGCAGCTTTAATTAACAAATACATATAGATATATGTATATATATACATATGTACTCGTCTTGGCTATCCGCACACCAGCAGCAACAAAAACAACACCAACAACAGCACGCAAGAGACACAGACAAACGCCAGCAGCGAAGACCTGGCGCCCAGTGTACAACGACGTCATCTTGTCATCGGAGTGTTGGTCAACCGACATAACCAAAGGTAAGTCCCAATAGCCCGTTGAAGGCAACGCAATAGCCATAATAATAATAATATACAACGATGACTAGGTTGCTTTTGTTGTTTAATTTTATTAACATAACATTTTTGTATTGGGTAATATTTCGGTTATATACGAAATGGAAATAGTTGGAGCTTACTTCTCCCTCTATTAGCACCAAATTTGTGCGAACTTCGTCCGTACCACATCCGTTCTCTGTCTATGTACAATAAGTAGTACATATATACATTTATTTACATGCTTAACAGATGTGTGTTTATATCTTCCTGGCATACCAACTTACTGTGGCCTTTGATGCGGGTTTGATTGATAGATAGAAACGGCCACTGTGGCAGCTTAAGCTTTTCTATGATTTTTGAAACCCGTTTTCAGCATAACCGGCGATTATCTGCGGTTCATTGTACTTATTAGCACAACGCCAGCATCTGCAAAAATGTTCAAAAATATTATTTAAAGTCTCCTCCTATGGATGATGCATGGCTAAACCCGCTCTTAACTCAGAACTTGTTTAATTGTACCACACATTTGCGATAAGCTTTACATTATACAATGATACTGCAGTGCCCAGAGACGTACACGAGCATTTGGAAATAAATATTCATATAATATCTATGTAAAATTGTAAACCAAAACAGTGAAAAGTAGAGTTGGGCTCGTGAGGTTAAAACTCACGTGCATCACGAAATTAAAAATTGAATTGGAATGGAAGTATTGTAAGGGTTTTTATACGATGTGTTAAAGCTGTATCTTTTGAAGTTTTTCTACGATCTAGATTACTTTAACACCTTCACATGGTGTTCGTGATTATATGAAAATCGTATACAATTTTACCCGTAACGCTATGATCAAGTTTTATAACATCTTTTGAATAACTTTGAAAATCGCAGAATCGTTCTGTTGAATGGAGATATTTCAAGTTTTCGTTCCATTTTACTAGGAATGTGGTTAAGATGGTGATTTTGAGAATAACATGAATTTTAAATCTATTGATATATCTTATTACAAAAAAATTGGATATTTATTGAAAAATCAATATATGTGTTTTGAGTTCGATTATAAAACTTTCGATAAGCGCTGCGTGATTACATTCTGAAAGCCACGCAAAATATCTCGTCTTAGTAAATCAAGATTTTTTTTTGCTGTTTACAAGATTTACGATAACGAATCAAGTCGAACACATTGGACATATATTAAAAAATCGATGTATGCGTTTTGAGTTCGATTGTAGGATTTTCGATAAGTGCATCATGACCATATTCTGGAAGCCACGTCAAATATCTCGTTTTAGTAAATCACGATTTTTTAGCTGTCTACGATAACGAATCACGCCCAGCTCATTCATAGTAAATCAAAAAATTACGTGCTTTAACATTTTGCATGGTAGTTTAACCATTTCACACACAATTTCTCATATAGCCAGATAAATATGTGTGAACAACGCCGCGGGTCTAAGCTGCTAGGCAAAACACCTCCGGAAATTCAGTTGTAACTGAAGTCTTGTGTTAATGCAAGCTGCGATAAGCGTTAAAACAACATTTAAGCAAACTTGGCTAACTTTTAATAAACAGATAAGCGTTAGACAACTGTATAGGCTATCTTTGGCAACGTTTAATAAACAGCAACAACAGCAATTAAGCAATAATTAATGATAACTCAAGCTAATTTGCAAAAAAAAAAAGATATAATAGTTTACCAAAATTAATTTTAATGGCCTTGAAGGTATATGAATATTACTCAAGGTCTCAGGTCTCGTTTTTTTGGCAAATGCAAAAACATGAGCAATATCGTAAATAACATAGCCCAGTTTTCTTATCAATGACTTTGACGCGGGCGTCACGCTGCGTCGGCTAAACAAAAATTAATTAATTTTGACAAAGTTTGAAAAGATTTATTTAGTGAATAATACATGCGGATAAATTCCCAAGCACTAACTAGCTACAAATGCGATAAGCCATTTTGCTGGATGACATATCCAGAAGCGAGACTAAATACAACTTTCAATGCGCCATAAAGTACCAAGAAAGAACTACGTCAATGTGTGTGTGTTTGTTTGAGTGTGCGTGGTTCCAAAATTTCCATCGTACACAGTGAAAAAAAAAGTGACGCTAACGCCTAAATCAACAAATCTCAACATTATGACGGTACAATAACATCTTTATATTTAGTTTGTACTTTTCTTAGATAATAAAATGTATACAATATACATATATTTTAGCTTGTCAATTATAAACCTATTTTTATACAGTCTAGCATAGTTAAGGCGTATATTAAGTTACCTTCAAAAATTACCTGCAATATGGTCAGCAATCAAACTTTCCAACTAACCTCAAGGCAAACCAATTTATTTTATTTTTACGATATTCGGCTTATACTTGGGTTATCATATAGCACCTTGAACAAATCCAAAGGTTTAAAGGCGTTATTTTTTTTTATAAAAATATCTTAACCAAATTTGTATATCGATACCTTAGTTAGAGTTCCAAAGCACTGTAACACTGTATAGTCCCCATAGGACCAATAACTCGTATATCGTTAGCATATTTGGCAATGCAAATTTCTTGGAGTATATAAACAAACACTTTGCCTAATTGAATCGAGTTGTTTGTTGTGACGGTAGAGGGTATGTTAAAGTCATTCGCGCCACATTTTTTTTTTTCCTGTTTACTCCTTTCGTGAACGTAGGCCCTCTATAAGAGCCTTCCATCGAACTCTATTAATACTCTAACTCTAATCCATGTCACGTTTTGATGTGCCAGTTCTTCGCCGCCAGCTTGGTTTTGGTCGTCCTATTCGTCTGCTTCCTTGGGGATTCCAGTCTAATGCCATCCTTACAATGCTTCTTAGTTCTATTCTGAGAGCATGTCCAGAGTTTGGAGATCCTAAGCACTGTACCAAGTTTTCTAAAAATCGGTTTATAAAGTAATGTTTATTTTTGTTAATGATTATATGGTTACTATACAAGATATACGATGATGACAAAAAAAAAAAAGATATAATAAGATATAGTATGTCCCATAAAAATTTATCTTAGCAATATGGCTTAATGGATTAAAATTGGTTGAACCATTGTTTTAATGTTGCAAAAGAACTCGAGGTCGTCCTTGACTCGCGCCTTATCAGTTATTAAAGGTACTAAACATTTCTAGTCTGCTTATTAGTATTAAAAACTTTGGTCTGTTTCTTATTGTTACATCTATGAGAGACCCAGGAGAGGAATCAGGATTTGGTCTTAGAGGGGTTTGTCACGTCGAAGGTAATTTATTTATTTAATTTTTTTATAAAAACAAAACGGCTGAATATTTTTCAATGTTCAAAGTTTTATTTGAAAGGTTGATTCATGACATTTATTTATGAAAAATAATTTTGGTCAAATGACCACCACGGTCCTCGATCGGTCCAATTTTTGAGCACATTTTCGATTGTTTCGGGCCTTATCCTGGCAATAGCGGCTCCAATCGCGTCCTTCAGCTCATCAATTGTTTGCGGATTGTTGGCAAAACATTCATATTTTACCGCACCCCAAAGATAATAGTCCAAGGCGTCAAATCGCAGCTTCTTGGTGATTTCTGAAGATTGTGCGCAGACGATCGATTGTGGCTTTCTCTGTATGGCACGGGGCGCCGGCTTATTGAAACCAAATATTGTCCAAGGCTTCATCTTCAATTTGTTCGAACAACCAGTCGGTCAACATTACGCCGTAGCGCACGCCATTAATGGTTTCGGCTGCTCCTTCTTCATTTTCGAAGAAAAATGGGCCGATGATGCCGCCAGACTAAGTTGCGCACCAAACAGTCACTCGTTGTGGGTGCATTGGCTTCTCCTAGAACGCTTGCGTATTTTCTGAGCCCCAGATGCGACAATTTTGCTAATTAACATAACCACCGAGGTGGAAATGAGCTTCGTCCGAAAAGATAATTTTTCGATCAAATTCGCATCTTCGGCCAAACGATCTTCCGCCCAATTTTCGAACCGTAGCCGCTTTGTATGCCTTCATGGCAAGATTTTTATGCAAAATTCGCATCAAAGTGCGTGGAATGGCCAATTGTTGAGAACACAGCGGCAATGTATTCGGCTGAGCGCACCGGGAAAGAACGTTGGCGAGTTGGTTTGTCTACCACCATTCCAGTTGTACGAGCTCGCTTCACAAATTAATCCACAAATTGGGTTTTTGGCAAATTTTTTTTCTTGTCTTCAAATTTCTCACAGTTTGAGTTCAAGACTCACCACTTTGGAAATAAGTTTTTAATATTTCCCAACTTTCTTCGAGCGTATAGCGTCCCATTTCGTAAATGTCTATGTTTTAACTAAATATTTACCAATTTATGTATGAATGACATTTGACGTCTTAAAAGTCAAATAATCGGTAGTTCAAATTCCAAACACTAGATGGACCACCCTGTATATAGCAAATCAGAACAGCAGTTAACAGCTATTATAGGGTGGACCATCTTTTGGCTTGTTTTTATTTTTATTTTTTTATTCGTACATGCGAACATTGAAATTTTCAATGATTTTTCCCAGTAAAACGAGTCCTATGGCTTGAATTTTGACCAGAATGTTGTACTGGAGCTCGCAAACTGTTGCTGGCCTATTGAAATACACTTTGCCTTTCAAAAAACGAAACAAAAAATTAAAATAGTCCAACGGGGCCAAATCGCACAATCTAGCCGGTTAAGCGAAGGAACTCTCTCACCAAGTTTAGGTTAGGTTGTATAGGCAGCTCAGATATTGACTGAGATCATCCAGACTATGAGGTCCATTGTATTACCTTACTAAAAGAAGGGGACAAAATGAATTAATGAAAAGGAGGGATAGTGGCGGAGGATCAATAATTGAACATCTCTATTCGCGTAAGACTCTCGTGTTGCAGAACCATTTTGAGGATTCGACGAAAGCGGCCAGACCCGCTATGGGCACAAAGACTAGACTACACAGATCCTCAAAGAATGCTTTATCCAGAAATTGGGATCGTCTTCTAAAAAGTCGGATAGTGGGTGTTGTATGCTTCCTGTCTCTTCCTCATCTCTGCAGCTACGGCAGAAATTGTGATGGGGAACGTTCAACCTCTCACCCATATTGCCTATGGTGCAGTGCCGCGCTACAATGCCTAACTAGTCCTGTTTTTATGGAAGCGCAAGAGTTCAGACGTTCGCTTCTCAAACTTGCTGCACAATAATTCGATTGTATCTGGCATATAGCTCCATCTTGCTAGAACCCCAATACCATTAATTTTTTGCTTTATAAATGTGGTTTTCATGACTTTGTAGCGATCGGAGTTGAAGGTAACCGCTTGACCAGCCTCATTTTCAAATATGCCGCTTAACCATTATCCGCACCAAAAGTTTTTTGTTGTGCATAAAGTAGATTCTCGTGATACTCCTGGAGGTTCAGCTCACCATATGCGGGTTCGACCGGACTCGAAATCACGCGTTGATTCGACACTGGTTTGACTCTTAATTCTAAGCTGATCCTAGACAAAACCTAGGTCAAAAGAACATTCGGGGAGTGCAGACGGAACCAGAAGACGAACGCAGTGAAATATATATGTTATTATATCTACCTCATATTATAAGCATCAGTCTTTTAATCGTGGATACCTAATTGCTTGTTTCGGTTTTTCCACAAATGTAGTATTCTAATTGATTGATTGATGATCTTATTGCACTTTTAAAATTTAAATTTGGTAACAAGTACAACGATACTTTTGCCACACGGGAAAAATTAAGAGATCAAGTATTTATACTCTATATGTAAAATTCAGCAATTCCGAAATATAGTCTTTGTACCGTGAGCTGGACTCAAAAGAGAAAGGTATTGCGCCTTTCAGTGCTTCATAGTTTTTCAAAAGTTGATTGGCAATCAGACATCTCATTAACCTTTATAAACGGGAAGACTTAGTCTTGGGCGAAGTATCCCTTAGACAACCCTTTCTTTATGTTCTTAGTAAACCCTTCTTTAAAAGACAGTTAAGCTCGAGTGCATTTAAATAATTGTGTTTCTCAAGGCCCTCAAAAATGGGGTTTTTTATGAGATGACTTCTTCTGACGACTAAAATCTTATATTTTCAGATCGGTGGAATTTATTATTTATTATTCGTCTCCATTTGTCACTAGTGCTAGTACCACCTCTTTATTACTTATATTGAAGAGTTCCCGTGGAATTTTCTAAGCCTTCATTCTGTTTCGGAGAAGGTTTTTGATCTTCCCAAACTTCGGGCCATAAAGTATTTTAAGCAGAACGTAATTTGTAACCCATCCAATTTCTTAACTCTCTATTTTTAAGGTAAGGTTTAATAGACACTGTTTGCTTGACATCGATTGATTTATATTTAATGAGTTAAGTTTTGACCTTTTATATGTATTTTAATAGAACCAATAATGGTGCCAACTTATAAAATTAGCTCAAAAAGTTGTATTTATAGTTGGCATTCATAATTTTATTGGTATTTCGTTGGCTGGGTGTGATAGGTTTGGTATTTCATTTTTATTTTAATTAGCTAATGATTAGATAAAGGTTGACCATTATATCCATTTTCAAATGTATTTTTTTTTCCAATTGTTGATAACATTATTGTTAGCCTATGTAAAAAGTTTAAACAAAAGTCAAAGCACTTTACAATAAAAACGAAAGTTTTTGTAAATCTCACATTATAACATTCACGCTCATTGACCACGCGAAGTGCTATACAATATGGTTTGAAATATATTTAAAAGCTATAATTTGGATTTTGTAATTTTACTGATTAGTAGGTTTTTTTAACAGTAAAGTTTGCTTATCACTACAGCATGAGTAATTGGAAATTAAATTTTGTGTTTATACATACTCTATATATATTATAATAAGGAATTGATGTACTTGAAAGATAAACATTTTTGGAAATTTGGACTGTTCTAAGTAAATTATTTAGATTGAAGCTATCATGGAATTATAAAGAATTTAACAGCTGATTAGTTGATATGGCGTCTGCTGAAAGCCGTCTACTTGCTTAGAAATTGGGCAACGACAGTTCAAGTGGTTTCCCATTGCCTTTGGGCTGTTTGCTTTGCAAATAGGTTTTTTTTTCTCTATGGTCACTTCAAGCCAAAGCAGGTCATAATTCTTCAGTTTGAAGTGTGCCCAGAGTTATGAGCACGCAGTTCTCCAAACTTTGGTGCGCTAGAGTCTGGAGAATGTTCTTCGATTAATTATAACTACTCATGAGCCAGCAAATTGCGTTTGGGGCTTTACCCAATGCGCAACTGTTGCTTTATGGCTGGATCTTAACAATTTGTACATAAGCATTTATATACTAGTATATAGTTGTACACTCTTTTGAGAGATCAAGCTCTCCGGCTCACATGGCTACAGGCTATATATGGTTTGCACTTCACACTCTCAGTGGGTCGTATTTCATTTGCATATATCTTTATTCCCGCAAAATATCAATTAATTTTTTTATAAAGCTGTTAACCAGGTTTAGTTGGTTATTAAAAACTTATAAAAAAATTATTATTTAAATGTTATTTGAAAAAAATTGTTAAACATTATTGTACAGAAATGGAATGGTTCTAAATTCACTTGCTTAATAGTTTGTAGTTTATGAGTAAATTCTAACTTATTGATTTCAAAGATGCTATTAAAAACTATATATTATAATAGTTTAATGTATGTAGCTGGAAGATTCGATTAAAAATGTTTATAATTCGGAAAAAAGCTATAAACATCGTAGTTATCGCCCAAAATTACTTCCGCGAGTAAAGCCATAAATTAAACAACCATAAAATACACACCTGCTATTAGAATAAAATTTGGCCTAAAGCTTTTATAATAGATGTCTGACCCCTTTGAATATAAATTTTTACGATTGAAAAAGACCTAAAAGCTTTAATTTCCTTCAAAATTTTATTTTTCCCGATCACTTTTGCCAGAGAACTTAGTCTGCTTTGACAATAGATAACAGGGTGTTTCAAAAGAGTTAAATTATCACTTTACAAACAGATGTACCATTGTAAAACCTTTCTTGTGTAGCAAGTTTTATGATATTTTACGTTTTTTTTTTTCAAGTATTTATTTATTGACAATCTACCGATAAATTTTAGGAGTTTATAAGCCAATATTGACATAACATTTATACATTTAAATCACATCAAGTAAAAACATTTTAATTGTGAGCACTTCCGGCTTGAACTGTCAAAATCAGCCTGCGGTAGTGTAAACCTAGCATAACAAATGTGACTTCTATATAAGTGCAGTCAGGATATGCTCGCTTAAAGTTATCGATATCATACTTGAGTCGATAGTCAAAGCAGGCGTTTAATCTCAAATCGCATTAAAATTGT
The DNA here is from genome assembly GCA_037043745.1 of Chymomyza amoena. NCBI lineage: Eukaryota > Metazoa > Arthropoda > Insecta > Diptera > Drosophilidae > Chymomyza > Chymomyza amoena. The sequence continues at coordinate 28,303 of JBAMAX010004586.1, forward strand.
ACATTGCTTAAACAGTCACTAAACTTTAAGCAAATACAAATTTTAGATTAATTGTTAATTAATTAACCATAATTAGCTTTTTGCAAGGGCACATAAACTTTGTTGTGCCAAAGTTTCTTTTACATTCCGACTGGTTATTTCTTAATACAATATAGCTCTATTTACTTTTTATCTAATAATCATTGATGAACATACACGTGCGTTACCTTGCAAATATTAAAATAAAGCTATTGTATATATTTTAACTTTTGTAACTTTATTTTCATTACTTACTGTATGCATTTGTTTGCCTGTTCTTTTTTTTTGCAGTCGCTTAGGGTTGGCACGCGCGTACGGACGTTTGCATCGAGAATACGCAGTCCACAATATACTCAACGGTCTAGGAAAAAACTACATAGACACGGCCTGAGCATTTGGCATTCCAACATGGTCGCCGTGGGCAATATACACAACACACGCATATTGCGTTTTATATTAGTTCTTATAGTCGTAATACTCACAATATTCATTTATGCCTCCTACTCGACCGCCTCGACATTGACGCCAACACATATGCGTTCACCTCCAGTTAGCCAACAATTGGTTGCAAATCATGCGACACAACAGCAGCCAGATTCATCCATGGAACAGCAACAGTTAATACGTGTAAATCGCACAGGAGAATTTGGACTGTCACAAGCTGGCGCCAGCAACGATGATGCAATTGCTGCTGGCAAATCCAGCAAGCCAGAGATTGCAGCACACAAAAAAGCACATAGCCAACATCGACTGCCTACCATAGATGATGATGCTTTACTTGATGGCGGTGGTGCCGGGGCCAGTGCAGGTGGTGATCAAACGCCCAACATAGAGAGCTCTGCTGGTAATACGGGCGATGACTTGCTTGAAGAGCAACAATATGTGCAAAACTTGGATAACATTATGGGTAAGTGTGTTGTGACTGCTAATTATATTAATGGATTTGTGCTAAATAATTGTACAATTTTGTATTTTTTACAGGCAATATAAACAACAATGAAACGTTGAGCTTAAAGCAACCCGCAGCGTCTGGTGCTGCTTCGCCACAACTACAACAGCAACAACAGCAGCAGCAGCAACAACAACAGCAGCAACAACAACAGCCTTCAGAAGCCGAAATTCTGATACCGACATCCAATTTGCAAAAGTTTATAGAGAATGCTGATAAGATACTAAAGAACATGACGAGCGCCAGCGGAAGTGGCAGCAGCAGTAGTCCAGCAGCCGTTGTGGCACCAATTGAGCAAAGCATGGGTAGGTGGAGACTGTAAACCTTAAGGAAACTAGAGAAACCTACAGGTGCTTAGGTCTCTAATTTGTAGAGAATCGTATAGAAGCTTTCTCTGTATCGTCGGGCTTTGAAGACGCTAACGAATTCGTCTATGGGTATAAGCCTTATTGGACATTATTTAAAAGTCCTGAGTTGTCAAAAACAATACTAGTTCTTTGTTTTGAAAGCATGTAATGCGTCATAAAGTTAAAAAGCGACTGTGTAAATATTTAATGAATTCAACAGTTGCATTTTAATTGATGGCGTTGTAATAGATAAATAACTAAAAGTGTATAGCAGCCATTTTGTCATATTGTTTGCTTTTGTTTTGTTTATATTTGTTTGTGAATAGCGCCAATGTCTGTATACCTTAGTTGGCACCAGCGTTGGTATAGGGTATCTTATTACCTTAGAGTACACAATGCACATGCGGAAGAATTGTAAATAAAAACTAGCCTTTATTGTGTCCGCGGCTGTTTGTTTAATCATTTGATATGCTTGAAACAAGCAACTTGTTATGACAAGCGTCATACATGTCAATTATATTATCCGATAAGATATATTCTTGTTAGTAAATCAAATATCATGCAACACTTATTGAATTTCCATTTTTTTCTGTTATAGATAAGATGGGCCCAAACAACAACGAACAAGCAAGTCAAATCAAACCAATTGAGGAAATTAAAATTGAATTGCTAGACGATAAAGAAGCTGAACATCAGACACAGTCCAAGGCAGGCTCCTCCGCTGTGATGCAAGTACAGCCGCAGGATGAATCACCGGCGCTAGACGCTGGACCGCCACCGCCACTGGTGCGCATCAAAAACAAAGCGCCGCTAAATGTAGATCCCTCTAAGGGCATACCCACGGAAAATATTTACGAGAGCGGTCATATGAATAATGAAATTGATGTGGAACGCATTTGCCCACATCAGGGCGCTTACAAGAAGTTGTTGATTTTAATAACATCTGCTCAGGCACATGTAGATGCACGCATGTCCATACGCCAGACCTGGGGCCACTATGGCGCACGTCGGGATATCGGCATGGCATTTATTCTCGGCCGTAGCACCAATCAAACGCTGAACGATATGCTTACCAAGGAGAATTACATGTATGGCGATTTAATACGCGGCAGCTTTATTGATTCCTATAATAATTTGACGCTTAAGACGATTTCATCGCTGGAATGGATTGATTTACATTGCCCGCGTGCCAAATACATACTAAAGACAGACGATGATATGTTCATTAATGTGCCCAAACTGTTGACATTTTTGGACAAGCGTCGAGACAAGCGCGTCATATACGGACGCCTGGCCAAAAAATGGAAACCCATACGAAATAAGAAATCCAAATACTATGTATCGCCCGATCAATTTGCGGCCTCGTTGTTTCCTGCCTTTACCACCGGTCCGGCCTATGTTATGTCCAGTGACATTGTGCACGAGCTCTATGTGCGCTCGTTGAGCACAGTGTATCTAAAACTGGAGGATGTCTTCACCACAGGTATTGTGGCGCAGCAGCTGGGCATTAAACGTGTGCATGTTAATGAGTTCCTCAATCGTCGCATATCGTTTAATCCATGCAACATTAGAAATGCCATTAGCGTGCATATGATTAAATCAAACGAACAATTTGATCTGTGGAAGAAGCTGCTGGATCAGACTACTAAATGTAAATAGTATTTTAGGTATAGATTGTGAAATTAAACTTAACTTACTGGGTAAAATTTTAGACAAAATGGCTTAGACAGAAGCAGTAAAAGTTCTATCTATAAATAAAATAGATTTTAAGTAACTCTTAGAAAAGTCCTTACTATTGATTTACAAAAAAAAAATAGAAAGCAAAAAAAAACAGCAATTAAATTATGTTTTGTAGTCTATATTAAGCATTACAAATGCCATTATTTAAATGATAATTAATTACTGAGCGATAACTGTGGTTAAATGTTATTTTATCAATATCAACACACACATTTTTGGAACGTAAATTGTGCTGAAGTTCTAAAGATTTTACCGAAAAACAAAAAAATATACGGTCTCAAAATAGAACTACATGGTCAACAAAATATAACTGATAAAAAAAACTTAAAAGAATTGGCGTTTATTATTTGCAGTCAATTTATGTTATGTGAAACATAGATTGGGCGTCAGAAAAGCTGAGTTAAGATTTTGTTAAAAATCATTCAGTTCGTACAAAAATTTCAAAATTTTGCATTGTTGAACACTCATAGTCAGTAACGATAAATTACTATGCATCGATTAGTCTAAAAAAAAAACCTTTCGATGTTTGCTGTGTTGTTATTATCGATACCGGTCGCAACTATCGATTGCTCAACACCCCATTAATATGTCTGATGTCTTCTAACTTCATGCCTTTCCGTAAGGTTAATAATAATTACAATTTCAATAGTGCTCACTCTTCTAACCAGTTGAGTTGTGCTGCTAGTTCGAAGCTGTTTGTGCTTGTGGGAAATGGATTACGGAATTAAAATAGCTTAAAAATAAAGTATTCAAGAAAAGCTGAGCCTCCACTTTAAGAAATTTAAAGCTATTTAAAATGTTTTGAAAAGCGGTGAGTACATCGATTTGTCATGTGGGCGTAAATAAATAGAAAAAAAACGACATGCTGCATAAAACGCAAATTGCTGAAAAAAAAATTTCACATACTCCAGCTGTGTTGGTGGCTGGCTGGCATTATATGATTTTTGCAATAGATATACAAATGTGTGCATGAAGTTGGAGGGATGCTGCTATGCCGCTCAGTTTCGAGAAAAGTCCTAATAAAACAGAAATTTGTGCTGCCAAAAGTAATTTCTTTGTTAGCTTGGCCAAAGTACATTGTGCTCAATCCACTAACCAAGAAAAAAAAAAATACGCTAGAGATCAAGGTGAAGGAAGTGTTGAATGAATTATGAGCATGTACTATTAAGTTCGTGATTTGTCGTGTTTTCTCACCTGGCCCCCATACTTGCCCTTGTGTGTTTTTGTGGTGTTGGCATGCATATACATTTCTTGTTTATTATATTTATACGCTTATTAGCGGCTTTTCAGACGTCAGCAGCGCAATTTCAATTGACAGTCATAGCAACAAAACAGACAGACTAAGCGCATATACGCTAAACTAAACAAGAGTACATACACTTGTACATAGTATACAATGTATATAACTCATTTCTTGAAAGAAAAAAAAAACAACAAAAACAATTCCTTTCTTCAAGCTGGCGACTGATTATGCAACCACTAGATACAAGTCTCCAAAAATCCTATAGCCTCACTTGTGCATACACAACGCTTAAATGAAAATGTCTTTTATATAAATTAATGGCACAATAGAACCTTCAAATGGCTTTTTAATGTGTGAGTTTTGTTATTTTTCCGCATATATGAGCAAATACGCTAATCGTTATCACGATTAAATTTTGCCCAATTGTGCAGCCTACATTGATAAGCCGTTTTTATTATTATTAAAATTGTTGTTGCTTAAGCTATAACGCAAAAGTGTAAACAAACATACAGTGGGTGGTATTTTATTTAATGCGGCGCATGTTTACTTTTCCAAATTTTCCGCTGGATGTTAAATCGATGTCTAGGCTCTTATCGACCTTTATACCAAAAATAGATAGTGGTGATTAATCAAACAATAAAACAAAAAACTTCCTTTTTGGTTGCACGATCGATAATTATATAAAACGATAACAATAACCTAGAAACGGTAGATCTGAAAACGAAATCCAAGCTTGAGCAGCGTTGAATTAATTAAATTAATCTGTTTTCCAGCTCTAGAACACTTTAATATTTATGAATTATTTATTTATTTTAATCTACTGGCTTAAAACTTGATTTCGTGTTCTTCAAAATGACATACTATTTAACATATTTTTTGTTCTATGTAAATAGAAAGAAATAGTGTGCTAAAATTGAAAGTTAGCACTATAGAATAAACTTTGGCACACTGTGCATTTTTGTGGATATTAATTTTTGAGCCAGTTGCAGACCTTTCCACTCGTTTCAGTCATATTTGGGCTTTCCGGCGCCAGCCAAACGTCTTAATTAAATTATTGCCTCATTTTTAGTAGTTAAACTCTTTGTTTTTTCTTTCTAGCTATTTTAGTTTGTTGAACTAAGCGTTTTCAAACGATATCCAAGTTATTTGCACACACCCAGTTGGCCATAATATATCATTTAAGCAGCAAAAAAAAATCGCTTTACGTCAATAGACAATTCGCCTATATTTTGTATCTATTTCAGAGCTTGTATCTACATATATTTTTTTGTATTGACTGCGATATGGTTTTTATTGAGCGCTTTTATATTCGATTGTTATTTATTAAGGCATTAAAAACATTTGATTCGATTACATTCCATTTGTTGTTGCCCTACTGATTGATAGTGTGTTGGATATTCAATTATATTCTTTGAGACTTGACTGTGTGTGAGTAACCTAGCGCTCTTATCAGCTGAGACGGCTAATTTTGCAGCGTCATATATAATAATTGATATTCTATGAGTTCAAAAAACTATTGCATCTTAGAATAAAAAGTTTGTTATTGTGCAACAGTGTTATTAATTGCTTGTTGATGCAGGTCAGTTTTTATTTGTTTACAAACAGAAATCTTTTTTTAACACGTTGCATCATACTTCCTTAAAACGTATTTTTATGCAATGGCAAAAATTAAGTTCCTACGCTTCTACTGAATTTTACTTTCATGTTCACATTTCTCAAATGGATGTCATCGTAAAATTTTTTCTTTATTACTGTGTAAATGTAGCAAACAAAAATTTGACATAAAAAAATTCAGGCCAAAAGTTTTGGTCAGTTGTTAATGGTGCCAGGCAATAAAATTCTCGACTGTAGTTCTCATACTTTATTAGCCTAAGTTTTCGTTATAACTCTGAAATTTTAACAATCCCTTTAAATGCAAAGTAAATTCATTCATTTAAACACGCTATGTCAAACTTTTTCCATTTTGCCAATCCTTTTTTTTTTATGTATTACTATTGATTTTGAAATGACTATTTGGCTAATGCAAATATACGATTGTTTTATAGGACGTTGAAGTTTGAATACACTTCAGATGCCCAATTATGATATACTAGTGTTTTTTTTTTTTTGTTGGCTTTTGAAGAGTATTCATATACATAGATACAAATATTTAATATTGCCTTTTGACGACTAAAATTTTCTCTCGCCGATCCTACCAGAGCCTTTTGAAAAGTTTTCCAGCTGTCACTGAATAGCGATAGTGCTTGCGATAACGCAAAAAACAATGATGGTCACTCTTAATTAACACCGATCGATATGTTATCGATGATAAAACATCTGCTGTAGCCAAATCGAATTAACTAACCTAGCTATTTGATTTGTTCAATTAAATTAAATTATGGCTGCTTGTGAAAATATATGTGTAGAGGATGTGACAGAAATCTTTGTTATACAAAAACCAAAAGATATTCCAAGCACAAGCGAAAAAAGTGTAGAAACAATTCATGATTGCATACCTTTACTTATTTGCGACATTTTATTGGCATCTCCGGTTCCACATCAGAAAGGCGTATTTGCTATTTTTCAAAAGCCCTACCGTACCATACATTTTCGTACATGTATTATCCGCGCCTTTGTAGCTGGTTACGGTGTTCATAATAAATCACACTACAAATTCATTGTTGACGACAGCACGGCTTCCGTAGAAATAAACGTCTTTCGCCGCAATGAAAAGAAAAAAATTATTTCATCTTTGCACAACAAAATAGTTGCACAATGCCAAGGAAAATTGTATGCTGTTTTGATGCGAGTTCTTAAAGCAATAAAAGAAAACTTGGATATATCCAAAATAAAACCCGGTGATACAGTATTAATGCTTTGTCGCCCTAATGCCTGCAGAGGAACTGTAGTTTTGGATGTTATTTCAATTTGTATTGAGAATGATACATGTCAAAGTATGGAACTTATTTTCGATGATAATTTACTGGATTGGTACAAGCTAAATAAAATTAGGGAATTGGGACACTAATGTATAGACCTTTTGCAAGAATATAGCTTAATTTGCCTAGCTATTGCCAGCCAGCCACTAATGACAACAATTTATGGCCATACTGGCTTGATTACTTTTATTCAGGGTGAGTGGGTGCGCCTTTATGGGGGTTAGTCAAATTATCTAGAAATGAATATTGTGAAACAGCTTATTCTATGTGGTTTGTTTTTACAGGTGTAATATGCCTATGAAGATACTGCACCATGAGACAAAAATAATGCCATACAAATTTCTAAAGTTGCACACAGAAAAATGGAAACAATATCCAAGATCTCCCTGATATTGGTTCTGCTACTTATTATATACGAAGCAGCTGGAACAGCAGCTACAACAACCGGAGGGCAGCAGAGATTTTCGTTTAAACGACATGCAGAAAACAGTAACAATGTCTGTATATCGACATACAGGAGCGCGGAGCCGCAACCAGTTGTACCCCAACAAACTCGAGCAACGGTCACACGGATCTGGCAGGAACATGAATTTTCATTGTTGGGCTACAAGTTTCACTTGCCGTTTGTGGGACATGCAGTGGATGCAGACCTAGATGATAGTTACACTGGTTATGATGGCATGCTGGATGAATTAACCACGACAAAGTTGCCAGAAAGTGAGGAGCACAGACTTGAGAGTAACCTGGACCTGAATACAATTAGCGCTGCAAATATATTTAAGATTTACTGCGAGAATACAAAAACGGAAGAAATTAATACGGAACTCTTAGCTAAAAAGAACATTAACTATGCCGACGTTATACTGCGCCATTGCTATGTGGATGGAGCCGCGCCGCTGCAGCTGCAGCAATACGAAAGTATGCACCAATTTAAGTGGTTGGAAAGTTCTTTACGTGATGCGCAGCTGGAGCAGCTCTTTGGCTCTTATGCCCGTAATTTTGAGTACCTAGAGGTGCTCGATTTGAGCGGCAATCGATTACAGTGCACACGCTGGGCCCGGCCACAGGCTATGCGGCGTCTAAAAGTACTTAAACTCAGTGCCAATCGGCTGGACACCACAGACAACTGCAGCCTAGATGAGCTGCAGCACGCGAATCACTTGGTGGAGCTGCAATTGGACGGAAATAACTTGAAAATGTTGCCGCAGCACTTTGTCAGCCAGCTGAGTGAGTTAAAATTGCTGAATCTCAGCGATAATGCATTGACAGAGCTGCCACGCAACATCTTCAAGGGCGCAATACGGCTGGAACGACTGCTGGTAACGCACAATCGTTTATCCATATTGCCATTTCAGCTGTTTGAAACCATGCAAGAGTTAAAGCTTTTGGATTTGCGTGACAATCGTTTACTCTCATTTCCGGACAATTTCTTCGCACTCAATTCAGAGCTGCGCGAGCTTCATCTGCAGCGCAATGAGCTGCAAACTGTGGGCAAAAATGCCTTTTATAATCTACAAAAGCTGCGGCATCTGGACATGTCGCAAAACGAGTTGACTGGCATTGATCGCAAGGTCTTCGAATCATTTGGAAATTTGGTCACCCTCAACATATCCAGCAACAACATAACCACATTGTCATCTATCATCTTCCAGCCGCTGCATTCCCTAAAACATTTGGATCTCAGTCGCAATCAGTTCAAGCAGCTGCCTGGCGGCATATTTCACGCACAACGTTCACTGATGCTGTTGCGTATTGACGATACACCCATAGAAAAGTTAGACAATTGGATTTCACGGAATGAGGAGACGCATGTGGATTCACAAGTCTTGCAGCGATTGCGCTATTTATCACTGCAGCAAAATTGGCGCTTGACTGAGCTGCCAAACACTTTATTTGCAAATGCGCGTAATCTGCGAGAGCTGCTTTTGGCTAACAATAGACTGCGAGAATTGCCAGCAGAAATGGGTGCACTTAAGCGGCTGGAGCGGCTATCAGTGCGTGGTAATCGTCTTAGCTTTCTGCCCGAAGGCCTGAAGGATCTTCCACAACTGCATTATCTAAACATACTTAATAACGACTACATCTGCGACTGCAAAATGTATTGGCTATCGGAGTGGCTTACGAATTCAAGTTCGCTAAGACGTCTGCGAACAGGTCAAGCGCAATCGCAACCAATCGATTCTTATGAAGACATCGATGACATGATTGATGCTTTAAAGTGCCAATACGGTTATCCAGGCGATATGCTGCGTGTGCTGCATACATTAAACTGCACTGTACCTGTCATTATTAAACCATCGGAGCCCAAGATGCATAGACTGCATTCGACGGCACAGCTGGAATGCCTGGTATCGGGTAGCCCAGCGCCGGACATCATTTGGGTATGTTTTGATTTACTTGTTTACCTTGAATCACTACCGTTGTCATACCAGTACTAACCAAGAATGTTTTGTAATTAGGTAACGCCACGCAATAAGATTCTACGCCATCATGCTGATCCCGATAAGCGGCCTATCATTATAAATAGCAACAACAACGAGAAGCAGCCCAGCAAATTTGAGATCTTTGCGCTAACTAATGAACGAAATATTGGAAAACTCAACGTCAGTCAACAGCAAAAGGGCTTTCGTGTGGCGGTAATAGAGAATGGAACGTTGTTGGTACATAATATTTCTCGTGGAGATAGTGGATTGTATACTTGCTACGCTTTTAATGTGATGGGAAATGCTTCGGCCGGCATTAGGTGCGTATAGTTGATATACTAAAGATATGCTTATATTAAAAATATTCCTTCTGCAGACTTTACATTGATCCCATTGTGTTTTATCGTGTCAAAATTGAGAGTCTACTCGCTGGCACTGCTTTGGCCACAGCCTTTTTACTGATCACACTTTTAGTCCAGGGCATACGTAGATGTCTGTCCAGATGGGGTATTTGTGAGCGGTATCATTGCTGCGCAAATCGTAGTAAGACGTCACCACGGTCACATCAAATTTATGCCATGCTGGACAGTATCGAGAGCTACAAGAGCCAGCAACTGGAACGCCTTCGTGAAAACTATGCTCAGCAGGTGCACCGCATTAGAGAAAATTGTACTACCCAAATCGAATGGATACAAAGCAGTTATACGTCACAAGCTAAGCATTTGAAAGAGTTTCGTGACATGGGATCGAATCATTTGACCACACTTAAGGATCAGTATTACGATCAGGTAAAAAAAGTGCGCGACTATTCCACGGGCCAGTTGAGCTGGGTGCGCGAAAATTATTTCTTCCAACGCAACAAAATACGCAAGTTTAGCGCACATCAAGTACTCCGACTACGCGAGGGCTATAAATATCAGCAGCAGACGCTGAACAAGGTACTGGAGAATTTGCCAAGTTTTTACTTTGAGAATTGTCGCGGCAGATGCGAAGAGGATATTGCCGAAGGTAAGTCAAAAAAAATGTCCTACGTTTTATCAACACAAGTACTTATTTTAAACTTTTACGTTTACTAGACATAGACTGTTATTTAAAGAGCCAAATGGCCCATGCTGATTTCAACGGCGCCAAAGAGTTAAATATACAGAAATACAAATCCAGGTTGGCAGCAAACCATTCAGCCAGCAAGGCTTCTATTTACTATACACCACCGGAAGAACAGATGCTGGGCCTGTCACAGATGAACTTGCAAACAACCCCAATACACATCAACTATATTGACGAGAATATGGATCGGCAAAAACTGGAACTGCAGGACTTTAAAATAGATCCCCAGCTGCTGTTATTCAATTCGCCGCGATGGTTTTTAAATCCGGTGGGCTCCGGTAGTAGCACTAGTGCTCGTGCAGCTGCAGCGCGGCTCAATGCCACAAGCATTGAGGATAACTTGAGTGAGCGTCACCGGGATTTGGAATTGGATGCCAAGTTCGTAGAAGCCGAGGCAGCTACTATTACAACAGAGAGTCCCGACGCCTTGGATCATGTTAGTAACTTTGAGCTAAATGAACTGAAGGACTCGAATGATGTGAACAACTCGAAACCGTGTCCAGCTATATATAAGGTCTCGAAGCAATTGGATGGCAGCACGCTGCATGAGCTGCTAAAGGATGGAGCACCGCATCAAATGCTGCGTCTTAATCCAGTCAATGAGTCATCACTGACAACAGTTCCGCCACGCAAAGAAAAGCTTAACATTATACTTGATGAGTGTGGACAAGCCTCTTTGTGCCAGCTGCATGATGAGGATGATGATAATGTGGCAGAAGCTGAGACGGAAGCTATGGCAACACCGCCGACGATATCTTTAACTGCATCGACATGTGATTCCAACAGCAGCTGTGGCAATGATGCAAGTTGTTGCCAGTCGCCAAGCAAGCAAGGGGCTTCAGGCAGCGCTAATCCTAATACCCCTTTACCCGTTACCTAGAAGACAACAATAAATAGAAAGCAGAGATTTTTTAATTTTTAAACAATCTATAAGACGTAGTGCAACATAAACATATTTAATTGAAGTTAATTTAACGTATATCTTAAATGACATAAGGTTTAAAATATAACAACAATAACTCTTAGCGTTAATTAGCAAAACATATATATATACATGAGAACTCAAATGCTGAACCATTGAAGGAGGGAGAGTCATACAATTTTTAGTAAAGAATTTCTGCGCGTGTGAGAAACAAAATGGTATCATAGAATATGTCAATAATAAACTTGAAAAGCCCCCCATGTGTGATTTCTTTCTATAAATACATACATATGTAATGCATAAAATCTGTAGAATTGTAGAGAATGAATTATATTTTAATGAGAAAACAAATTTTAATCAAACTCTAAATTATACGTAAAAAATGAACATCTACAATAAAGGAATTTTAATATAGAATATACCAAAATGCAAAAATTATTAGTACCCAAAATCTTATATTAGTGGACTATGTTTTATCCGAACTACGATTGTAATCTACCACATACTTTTTTGGATAGCCAGTATTTCAAAGTAATTTATTCAAATTATAGTGGTATGCACATTATTTCATGTAAATAAATTTAATCTTTAATGGCAATTGTTACATATACAATTGTGCAAAAGATGATCATGCAGTTTGTATTGATAAATGGCCAATTTAGCCAAGTGATTTACTTGATTGTTGGATAATGGACGTGCTTGAAATAAACGGACAGTTGCATTGGGTGCGCTAAGCTCGTTGCAGTGCATTTCTTTCGGTGCCACATCAAGCATCAATAATATTGCCGCGGTTAGGCTGCAGGGAGTGGCATCCTGGCGTGCAACGCACAGTAGTACAAACGTATCAGAGATTCCTTTTAATACAATCTTATCGCTTCGATAAAACAATTGATCACATATACGATTTCCATAATGCAAAATCTTGCGTGGATATTCCGCCTCCAGCAGCACACGTAAACCATTGTAAATTTGACCAAGTGCTTGAATATCAAAAATGTATGTATTGTTGGCTGTGGCTATGGCAATGACAGCAATAGGCTGGTGTCTTCCATAGAAGCTGGGCTCCACGACCATTGATATGTTTGCTTGCGCACGTATATCGTCTAGCGCAGCGTAATATTTCTGATCAATTTGGTCTATAATCACAATACGCTGCAGTTTCTTTTCAATAGAAGCTATCTCGTGGGGCAGCAAAGAAAGACCACTTTTGCCGTCCGTTTTGTGCAGCTTGCCTCTAATGGGTTCCATGTTATGTCAACGCGTGGTCTAAGAGGCTTTCTCAATTGGAAGTATATTTCAAATTGCGTGAAAAATTTAAGTAATCGACTTTGAAGTGTGCGCAAAAACAGCGCTGCCATTTAATGTTATATGCATTTGCGGCAGCAAGCAGTTTGTTACCAACTCAAAAGCTAACTGCTTTAGAACTCACCCTATAAGTATGCAACAAATTTTATTTTTGATTGAAACTATTACTACATACTTTTGGTGGCAAATTTTAAGCCGCTTCTAAACAATTTTAAATTGCCATTGTATGTAACGATTCATTTCATTGTACTCAATATTTGATCATAACCTTTTTGTAAAAAATGCCATTTATGTGATGCCCAGTTCTCTTTTGACAACGAATTGGTAATACAATAAACTCTGCGAGCGATAAACTGCTCTATCTATGCTCATACCAAATATATGTTTAATTAAATAGTAAATGTTAACAAATAAAATACATCGCACAATTGGCGTCCCTTAAAGTTCGGGACACTCGGGCTGCTTGAGTATTTCGATAGCGCATGGGTTAACATCAAGCTTGCAAGGTTCACTTTCGGTTTCAGACTCGCTGATGCTGTACTCGCACTCGCAAGGAAAGCATTCCATTTCACCTTCCTCGCCTTCTTCACCCTCGCCCTCACCAACGTATGATAGCTCTCGTTCGATTGATGGGCTTGCGATTGTAGAAAGTGAGCAAACGGATAGCTCAGAATCAGACATGGGCAGCGGCACTGGCTCCTGCGGCAACAACGCGAAATCATACACAGATATTTCTTGAGCAAACCACAGTGTTGGTTTCAATGCGTGTATGCTTTCCTTATTATCGGAGGGCACAATCCCTTGTTCCTCCCATGTTTCTTCCATTTCTGCTTCAATTGGACAAACATAGTCAGTTGGCAAAAAGAAGCCCAGCAATAGGTAACGATTGTTGTAACTAAACACGGCAGGGCCAATGGGATATTTCGCATCCCAAATGCCATGTAATATAGTGCACTTATCGTCATTTCCAATATATAGCTCAAATGGACCAACACGCTCACCGAACGACCAAGTGGCCTTCAAACGCACAGTCACACAGCAATTATCCATTTTAGTGTTAAAGCTATAAATGCCTACACCATGGCGCAAGTCCTTATGCCAGTCGCCAGAATATGAGTCCTCATTTGGATAGCTATAACGCCCTTTGCCATGTTTTAGATTGTTACGCCAGTTGCCCTCATACATGGAGCCATCTGGATAAATAAAAATACCGCGACCACAACGCTTGCCGCAGCGATATTGTCCATAGTAACGTGAGCCATCCTTGAAAACGTACAGACCAATACCATGACGACGCCCCTTGCGGTAATTGCCATCGTATTGATCACCGTTTGGCAATACGGCCCAGCCGCGACCATGGCGCTGCCCAGCAGCATTGCGTGCGCCTATATAGATCTATGTAATACTTTGTTAGGTTTGTGCTTTATTTGGATGCGACATGCTTACGCCTATATTTGGTCCCTCATCCTCCTCGTCTGGGTTAGACAACTCGTTTTCTTCGGAGAAATCCGAAACGCTCATGGTCAAAAAGTTAATTTACAAATTATATAAAGAATTTTTTTGCTATATTTACTCTAAAATACGCCAGCATTAATTTATTAGTAGTAGTTACTGTTAGTTGTTAAAGTAAATATAATTCTAGGCTTACTACATACACATACTTAGGCATCGTTACGTTTCATAGAAATAATTGGCCAATGGATAGCGTATAGCAAAGGCCAGAAATGTGCACAGAACCTGGACGCCCATTAGCATCTCGGTGACAACGCGTTCATGTACTGGACCAAAAACCACAAGCACAAAGTTAATCAATGTAAAGTTATTGGTTACTACGCGACCATCGGCTTGCTCCTGCCAACTTATTAAGCGTAAGCTGCGAAACACCGTGACCATGAGACGTCCCAGGACATTCAGTTCATCCTTACGAAATTCCGTAGTGCTTATGTACAGTAGATCGGTTTTGACATCGTATTTTGGTAGACGATGACGCGGGCATGGCACAAAATGGAATAGTTGCGGTATTGAGTATAAAAAGTTTATGATTTGTGGCAAAAAGAACAGCAGCAAAGTCTTGCTAAAATGTCCCAAAATGCCAACTACTGCAAAGGTCATCCCCGCAAAATAACAAAAGGTATCACCGACGAATACTTGCGATGGATATCTGGAAAATAAACGTTATATTTCCAAATTATAAATTTTTTTGAGGAAATGCAACACTGGTTGTAAGTGTTACTATAAAAAAATAAAGCAGCTGGTAAAAATTAAAATGCATGCAAGTTAAAATAGAAAATTAATAATTATGAAAAAATCGAATTTAAAGGAACTTCAGTTGCCGCAAACCAATTTTAAATTAAAACCTTTTTTTTCTTTTCGCGGTAGAGCAACACTTATTGAAAAATCTCAGCTGTTGTTCAGATTAGGGGTTGAAAAGACAAAACAGCTGTGCAGCTACAAACTGAGCCAGACAACTGAAAATTTGATTTACTTCTGGGTGTGTTAGCCAGCTTGGAAAATTTATAAATGTTAATAAGTTGCAAATGTGAATCTCGTAAAACACAAAAAAAAAAGTAAATGACATGTGTGCGCTGCAATAGCGTTTTTACCAATGGTCAGAAACCTAACGCATATGGCTTCCAGTCTGTCAGCTGCTACCGGCAGCGGCTTACGTTCAGGCATTACAAAAAAATTAGTGTTATGGTCAGTTTTAATACTTCAGGTTGTATTCATTGGCTGCATATGGTTAATGCAAGTTAGCTATGGCCAGGAACAGCAGTCAAAGGCCATCAACAAGCACAATCTCAATACAATGTCATCCCATGTGAATTTTGTTAAGCAAACTAAAACGAAGTCACTTGGCAGCAAAGACAAATTCTGTTCCCGCCATGATAATGTCAATCATTACGAAATGGACTTTTACCAAATGAAAGCAGACAGACTGAATCATACAGAATTTGCAATTCCTGCGTACCTGGGCTTGGAACTGGAACTGGCACCCGAACTTTGGTGTTATCGTGAGGGTACCCTTAACGAAAGCAAACGCAATGACTTTGACTATCTGCAACTACAACCACAATGTCACTGCGCCAGTGGTTGGCATGGACGGGACTGCGGTCAGCCAGAGATCATCTGGCGCGCTCTTATGACGCATAGTCGCGTCAGCAAAAGGGATGGCACAGCGCCAATGCAGCTGCGCGAAGCTACTGCTAGCTCTGTACAAAGACTCTACTATCTGCTAGATTTGGGACCATGGGAACATATTAGTATGGAATTGCTAGAGCTGCAGCTACGCGCACTACTAGAAGTGGTAGACTACTTTCTCATCTACTATATGAGCAACGGCCGGGATCGTTTAAGCTACTTGACGCTGCAGCGTAGCCTCGCCTCAATGATAGGTAGCACCGCTAGTTATTTGCTGTATCAATGCCGTAGCAATTGTAGTAGCGCTAGCGCATACAATTATTTTCATCACCAAATGAGGACCAGATGTGGCGTACAAATGCAAGGCATAGATTTGCTCCTATATGGTGATGGCCAGACGGTTTATGCACCCGAAGCTTTAAAGTTTCTCAAGTATTATGCTATGGATGTGCTGCCTTTACGCTTTAGATTGAAATACAATGTCTACGGTTATTTCTGGCAACATCCACAGCGCACTTTACTACATGGTGTCATTAGCTCCTTGGTGCATTTGCACAGCATCCAATTGGGCGCTGCTGATCCCCAAAGATTACAAAGTAAAGCCATTTATACGCTAGGAGATTTGAATTACTTTGGCGGTTGGAGTTGCCAGTATTGTTTGCCACCTGAGCAAATAGTGCGCTTGCTGCAATCGTCTGTCAGTCATGTCAAGTTGCCAAACATTACGCGTAGCTCCATAATAGATGCTACATACATGGAGCGACTAATTGGAAGAGGCGTTTATGTTGATGGCAGCACGCAACTTTTAAAGCTACGTCAGCAAAGTGAAAAATATTACTCACCGGAAGTGGCACAGCTGCAAGGCAGCCAATTTGCCCAATTACTTGTCAATTTATACGATACCGATGTGCTTGACGATATTCAGGAGGAGGACTAAACTGTGACTGTTTCTATAGCGTAACCAACCCTACTAAAAGCTCATATAAGTACGACTTATATGCTCGAAAGTTTATTTATTAAATATATCTCTTAAACAGGGGTGTCTCAGAGAACTAGTAGTTTTTTGATTTGTTGCATGCAACAAGTCTATTATCTATGCCTACGGTTATCTGGGACATCTCTAAAATACCCTGTGGAACAAAACTCACTGATTAAAGCAAATGCTAAAATGTTCCACAGGTTAGCTAGTATTTATGTGCCTGCTTTCTGTATAACTTAATACATAAAAACATTAATTTACAGGCTTATGTATGTAGCAAAACATATCATCACATTCATCATTGTTAATTGCATTTTTAAATAATGTGTTTATCCAAACTTTAAGTATGTTCTTGCATAGCTAAAATATTTTTCAAATCTAAAGACGGACAACTGTGATAAAAACAAAATTGAACTATGAAAGAATTTAAAATTATTCTTAAATTTCCTGAACTTTGCATTATAATTAATTTAAATAAATTTAGTAATATGTATTTAAAGGATAAGCAATGGCTCATTTGCTTGTACCAGTCACGATAGTTATTAATTACAAGCAACTTGTTGATTTGTGAAATTTATACTAAAGCACGCAAAATAATAAATATAAGCTTTAATGTGTCAAAATTTTACTCACCTATTGAATTTCCACAAAGCCAATGAGGTGGCTAAAAATGGCAGCATAAAATAAATGGAAAACACATGCGAGTCCACTTGATTGCCCAAGCCAAGCTCAATGATGTTAAAAATCAATATGGAAGCCGCAATTATTAATGACTGACCCACCTCCAGGCCATTAATACCGGCGAGTATATTAATTGCATTTGTGCAGAACACCGCCAACATACCCATATAAATATAATAAAAAATACCTGTAAAAAGTATACAAAACATAAGACAATAGATAACAAATTTATGCATACAAAATTAACTCACCAATATTTATGGAGGCGCCAAAAAATGCACGCGCAAAGATGGGCATAATGACCGTAGTCGAATTGTAGTTGACGTAATAAACCATAAGTAAAGGCAAAGTGGCAATGGTTGGCAACAATAGTTTATGACGCCAGCGTAAATCGAGCACATCGTCAGCAAAGCCAAGGAATATCATGCAGCAAATAGACAGCAAAGCAGCAATCAATTCCACGAACTGTATAAGAGATAAAGCTTAAAAGCAAGATTCAAAAACACGCAATTCTTTACCAACAAGGCACCTTATCATGGGGAAATGTTGCAGGTTTGCCGCCTGTTACTGCGTCTGTGGCTGCTGCTTCATCAAAGGTAAATGGTATTGGTATAAACAGAAATAATATTACTAAGAAAACGCAGCCGATAAGCACGCCATACGATTCAGGCCTGAGATAACAAAATTTCTCATGTAATAAGTTAAGTTAAACATTGCCAGTGTTAAGCTAAGGACTTACACTTGTGGCTTATCCTTTTTGCACAGATCCTTGCCATATAAATTTGCTCTTATGAACATATCTCGAAAACGAGGTATCATGCGTACGGTCATACAATACGCCCCGGCAGATAAACCCGCATTTATCGCAATTGTTATGGCGGACATTTTAAGGCTGTACTAATTAAATTAGACAGTCAGTTATAAAATATATAATTTGCCACACACTTCACTAAGCAGCTTGGATATAATTTATGCGTTTATGCGCTTTCAAATTGCACCTATTAGTTCTTAAAACATTTTGCTTAGATTCGGAAGAAATACTTTAAGAGAATGAAATGTACACGCAATTAGAGTTCTTGCTGATAACAACAAAAATCAGCTGATCGTTGTTGCTGGGGCTGCAATTAGCTAACAGCTGTAAGACATATCGATAGCAACAAGTATGAACAATCATCGACGATTGTAAATAAACATTATTGGCAAGTTATTTAATATCAAGCTGTATTTATTTAAAAAATCAATTTACACATGTAATTAAATTATTAAACCCTCAACTGTTGTTAATATCTGTTAAAATACTATTTGTCGTACAATAATCTCACTTAGGTAGAATTTACATGTATATCACTGCTACCGGAAGAATGGAAAAGCTTTCTGCAACTCCATTTTTGTCTTGCATGCCTCTACCTGCGGCAAACTTTCCACCAGATTCAACAAATAGATTTGCAACTGCTGTCGCCGTTCTTCCACAAACACCAGATTCTTATTACCAAAGTGTTTCTTTGGTGGGAATTCTACTGTAGCAATACTCGGATGTGTACGTAACAACGTTTTGTGCAGTTTGTTAAATTCGCGATAGCGTCGAAATACCGTCCAATGCTCTAAGCGTTGTCGCATGGTAATGTGTACTTCATAAGTATAGAACGATGCGGAGGCTTGTGTTTTAACAAGCTTCACATGTGGAATGGTTATAAGGAAATTAGAGCAAAACGATGAAGTAGGATCGATGCCCGTCTCTTCAAATTGCAACGTCAGACGACGAATGAGCTGCTTATTTTGGAGACTCAGTTCGGCAACGCGTGTTTCTAGCAGAGCGCAACGTTCGTTAAGTACACTTACTTGCTCTTCCAGAGCAGCTGTCTGCTGACTACCGCCAAAATTGGCTGAAGAAGAGGATTTGCTGTACTGTGATGAGGTGTCACTGCGATCATCATAGTTATCACGATCAGCTTCCGTAACGCCATTCTCTGGTTGGGTCTCAGATTCGCAGGCAGGGTAGACATCTGGCAACGGTGTCTTTAAAAATTCCAGTTCTGGTTCAATTGGATCACAAGGAGGGGTATTTTCAGATGAATGTGAAGGCGTTGCATCCAGTAATTGCTGTTTTAGTGCATCATTGGCTTTCAATTGTTGCACTTCTAATAGTTCCTTAGCATTTAGGGCACACAAAAGATCTTCTGTGGAAGTGCTACCTGCTATAGGACGCTCTACGGCTTCAACATTGCGCTTTTGTTTACGCACAGATACAGGTACTGGGTTGGGTGTATATATTATAGGTTCTTGTTTGACCATATTGTTCACCAGCGCGCGTCTGGCTACATTAAGTTCCGTCGAATCGACTGTCAGCGCAAAAAGTACATCTTTAAGGCTATCCAAAATTTCTGGCAGTTTTTTGGCAGCCTCCTCATTAAGCAACAATGACCAAGGGGTATAATGTTTATGTAACTCCTCTGAATTGTACAACCACGTGAGCACATGACTAAGCAAGCGCTGTTCATTTAATGTTGCTCGTATAAATGCACGACCACGGCCGTGCTTGGTCCATACTTGTTTTAGCTGATCATAGCGTTGTCGCTCATGGGGAGTAAGCTGGCCCTGACAAAAGTCCCAAAAGGTAGCATCGTTGTTAGAATTGCTTGCAGTATTGCCAGTAACAATTTCATGCATATTTTGAAATATACTCGCCGCTGACAAGGCAATATTCGAATTTAGCGGACGCATACCATAACTTAATGTTTGCTCCATGGCTTCGCAAAATTCTGCAACTATGTCATCTTTTTCAGAAGCCAACTCGCGTTTGCCACTGTAAATAATGCAGATTTGTTGCGCGCTCTCTTGAAGTCTTCGAAATATATCTTCTCTGCGTTGTCCAAACGTGCTGCCACTTAATGTGGCACGCGTAGCATCAAGGCCAAAGTTTTCAGGCATTTTAAAGTTTATAAATTGTTTATCTTTATTAATATCATTGTCAACAAACACCCCCTTTATTATGAATGAGTTATTGTGAATTAGCACTATAATTTTCGAGACGGAACATTTGCGATATATGTTGCACTCGATGTATGGGTATCGTTTGAATATCGATAAGATGACGAGTGATGAGTATGAGTATAATAAATATTTTCTCTTTTAGCTTGTTAACCACTGTTATGTTGCTAAACATAATTCAAAATGTATTTGGTATACAAAAATTCGTACTAAAAATGTTTTGCAGTTGGTGGTATTTCATCGGGACCAATTTCTATTTTCTGTAGCACTCCTACATTCGGAGATTTCTCCGCATTGATTTGTGCTGTAACCTCAGTAAACAGTTTATCCCACTCCCAAAGCTCATCTGTTTCATCTAAATTTTCTTGTGCCTGCAGGCAGCGCGTCAATACGGACAGATCCACATCTTCAATGGCTGAGAAAGCGTTTTGCGACAACAAATCTGAGTTCAATTCCTTAAGGGTGACCACACGGTTTACACTAACGCTACAAAATTTGTAAAAATTATACTAAAAGTTCGGCGAACAACAGCATAACAAACTTACGATGGTGGTTCCACTATTTCATTAAGCAAAATATCGTCTTTAATATCATCCAAATCTGGTATTACCGGAATGTCGTCTGTAGGTATTGAACTTGTTGCTGATCTCGTTGGTTGAAATCTTTCGCTGAAGCCAGAATTTTGTTTTTAAATTAATTTATTGAAAAACTTTTTAGGTATCTTACTCGTCAAATGAATTTTTTTTGGATCTAGGGGTTAAGGAAATTTATTAGCATGATAATGACCTAATTAGTTGCGCAACTCACCTTAAGCCTTTTATTCCTGAGTCAGCCCAACCACCCGAAATTCTTCTCATCGGCGGTCGCTTTGAATCAAAATCATTATTGTATGTAGTTGATGCACTTGAAGCAGTGGTAGTCGGGCTGCTGCTACCTTGGTGTACGTCCAAAGTAATGTCTATAGAAATATCCTTGTTGGGGACATGCGATGACGCAGCCAATCCAGTTGATGCAGCACTCGATGTTGGCTGAGACTCATCTTTTAATAAATCGCGGCTTTTAGAACGACGACCCTTTCTTGCAGTGGTCTGCGAAGAGAAGCATTAAATACTGCACATTTAACTTTTGTCAATTACCTTTCTAATTGTCATTTTTAATTCTTCAGCCCAATCCATGGTTCAAATTGTGTTGCTGTGAAAATTTTTGTTTATACACTTTTGGTTGCGTAGCAACAATTTTGCTTAGTGCACAATAAGCAACAGCAGTGCTCAACACTAAATTGCAGTTGCTGCTATCGATAGTGAAGTTTACTCTTTTAATATTGCTTATTAATACTCGGCTTAAAATCTGGAAACCTGTAGCTGAATATCTCTGAATGCATAAAATATAAAATGAAGACACTAAATTTAATATCCAGTTTGCTTATGATTTTGCCAACACTGAGGAAACTTAATTTATCGTTTCAAATAAATATAATATAAATATCGATAATTTTACAAACCAACATCACCGCTCACGCAGCGCATAAATTCCAAAGAAAAATACATTTAAAGAGGAAGAGCACAGCAACAGTTTTAAGTTTTGTAAATTTCTTATATTAGTTAAAAATTAAAATTAACAAAAAAAATGCTGACGGATACAAGCGATGACTTCTTCTTTGAGGAAGATAAAATGTAAGTGAATAGAATTTTTATTTCTTTTATAAATTTTTCTTCTGGCATATGGTGACTGTTATCAATGTGTGTTACAAATCAATAACAAGATTGCTGTAATTTTATTTTATATGAAAACTTAATTTATATTTTACTTATGCTGTGCCATCTAAATGATTTAATTTATTAAAACCAAAAAACATGCACATCAAAATAATATGTTTGCTTGAATCAGAGCTACCGGAATGCTCATTCCAATAAGCGACGACAATTTGTTAGACTTTGAGGTGTAAGTATTTGGTCTGTTTAATCGTTAGCTAAAAATGTCAAGTCAACTCTCCTTTAATATCCCTTACCCTTTGAAGTGACAAGGAAGTCACTTCGATGCAGCTGAAGAATAAGCTGTATGAGATTAACGTAAATAGAACGGAAATCGTCGATGAAATAAAGCCACATCCCGAAGTCCAATATGGCGACATCGAAGCAACAGTACTGTGCAATAGTTTTGACTATCCAGCTGATAAATTTGGAGATCTCAAAAGACAAAACTATGAGCTAGAACGTTTGTAAGTCAAAAACGTTGGCTCAATTAGCTTGATGTATGATGCATTTACAAATGTTTAGTGATTCAGTCTCAAAAGCTACTGTAAGAGACCCGTAGCTTATTTATATTTGCACTTTATTATCGTCATTATTATTTAATGGTAGCTTAAGTATAACAACAAACCATGCTACTTGAATAGTGCTAACATCTATTTTAATCCAAATCTTATAGAGACTTTTCGTTCGCTTTGTTTCAAGTGCACAGCTTATTAAATTGCATTTTAAAGTTTTAGAAAAGTAGGTAGCTGCCCAAAAGGGTTAATTAATTATAACCAAGTTAAAATGTACTTAATTCTAGATTTTTCGCTCTAAGCGATAAAGCTTAAAACCAAGTTGAAATTATATTTACTTAGATATTAGCTTACATATTTATTGTACATCTGTATGTAAAAGTGATTTCAGTATGAACAACCATATCTTTGAGTTAGGAACCCCAATTTAAAGTAAAGGATTTACGCGAATATAAAGTTTAACGAAATCTGAATATATTCTTCTGTGGTAATACCAATACCCAATCTCAATATTATTGTTACTATATATTCATTGCAACATAAAGGTATATAGTATAGCTATTTGTGAAATATAATAGTATAAAGTACATGCTCGTATATATATGTTCTGTAGAAATACAAACTAGGCTAGTTTATGCTTAAACTTATATTTAGTTCGCTACAAATTTTAAAGTAATATTAAATAATATATACCCTTAATTTTGTAATCTTAATAGGGGCATGACAGTCACCACCAATGCTGTGGTCATCGCCAAGGATCAGAGCAATCTAATTGGTATAAGCATAGGCGGTGGTGCGCCCATGTGTCCATGCCTTTACATTGTTCAGGTAAGAACTTTTAATTTTGTGGTGCTATTTCAAATACAATTTTATTTGATAATATAGAAATATGCTTTACTATAAAGAGTTGTTCAATCTGCTTATGAAGAAAGGCGATTCAATGGATTTATTTCCATGTACTCCTCTGTAAGGCGGCGAGCGTTCAATCTTCTTATGAAGAAATGCGTTTCCATGGATTAGGGCGAGCTTTAAAAACAGTCAACTTTCGCAATTGCATGTACTCCTCTGTTAAACGGCGAGCGTATTCGAAAGCCCTTTCCTGCCAACGCATTTCCATGATGCGTTTATTCTTTTCATCGAATATTTTGCGTGCTTTGCCACGTTCAACTAAATGCAGCTGAAAAGGCTGCGGGCTAATGATCGTGGATTGAATCTTAGGGACGAAAGGCTTTCTTTTTAGATAGGCTGTTGAAGTGGCTCTGATTTTGGGCCTTTGGTTCAGCTCATGTTCCTTTTGGGCACGTAGCTTTTCCAACTTCTTTCGGTATTCCTCAGATCTGCGTAAGGTCGTTGGAGTATAAGGCAAAGTTATTGTATGTTCCATTTGACTGAGTCGTTGAGCCAAGTTCTTGTGGCTACGCGTAAAGTTTGGCACTGACTTACTATGAAATATTCGCATTTGTTTTAAATTTTTATCAACATCACGTTTTAGTGCTTCTTTTCTGTCTTTGTAGATCGTCTGGTATTTTAGTACATCAGGCGTTCCTGCTCTTTTTTTCCTACCTCGTTGGGTGTTTTCAACGCCAGCTTTTTTACGACTTTTTTGATTAAATTGTTCATTGAATATGCTCAAAATTCTGGCGCCGAGTTCATTCAAGCTCTCTCTTGTTAGTACAGGTTTAGCATTATCAGAACCCGGTGTAAACGAAGGTTCTTTGCAAAAGTCCACGTCTACCCATTTATAGCTACTGGAGGCCATAGATAGATCAGCCTATTCGCTTATATTAAATTGTCAAATAAATTTTAATTGAAACAGCAACACACTTTTTAGAATTTTGACTAAAGTTTAATACACCGCATGCCATTGATTTAACATTTTAAACTAAAAATAACAAGGATCACTATGTTTTAGGTTTTTGATGGCACGCCAGCCGCTCGCGAAGGCTCCTTGCAGTCGGGCGATGAGCTTTTGGCAGTAAACTCCGTAAGTGTCAAGGGCAAGACGAAAATTGAAGTTGCCAAGATGATTCAGACAGCCACGGATGAGGTTACCATACACTACAACAAATTGCACGCTGATCCGGAGCAGGGAAAAACATTGGATATCATACTTAAAAAATTAAAACATCGCATAGTGGATAATTTGTCGAGCAATACAGCGGGTAAAAAAAAATGTTCTTTTAATTGAAAAAAACAATATAAATTATAATACTTAAAAAATTATATAGATACCTTGGGACTGTCGCGCGCCATTCTCTGCAATGACTCGCTGGTAAAACGTTTGGAGGAACTTGAGGGAACAGAGCTTATGTACAAAGGATTGGTGGAACATGCGCGACGCATGCTTAAAGCTTACTATGATCTCCTACAGACATACAAGTCTTTTGGCGATTGCTTTACACAGATTTCAGCACGAGAACCACAACAGCGCGCTTCAGAAGCTTTCCGTACCTTTGGCGAATTCCATCGAAATTTAGAAAAAGATGGCCTGGGCATAATCAAACAAATAAAACCAGTGCTGGCCGATTTGGGCACTTATCTCAACAAGGCCATTCCAGATACCAAGTTAACTGTACGGCGCTATGCCGATGCCAAATTTACCTACCTATCTTACTGCTTGAAAGTTAAAGAAATGGATGATGAAGAACATGGCTTTGCGGCTTTGCAGGAACCATTGTATCGCGTAGAGACGGGTAATTATGAGTACAGACTTATATTACGTTGTCGCCAGGATGCTCGTAGTAAATTTGCTAAGCTACGCACGGATGTTTTGGAAAAAATGGAACTACTCGAATGCAAACACGCCATGGACCTAAATAAACAGCTGCGCAGTTTGTTAGACAGCTTGTCTGAATTACACAAGTCTTTGGTGGAGCGTTTGGATTCACTGCCGCCGCTGTTTCCCATTGAAGTAGATTTTAAGGAGACAGATTTCCAGTATAAATCGAGTACCTTGAAACCTCAAGAACTGGACGATGATGAAGTGGAGCACACTGAAAAGCCTACAAAAATTGTTTATGGCTTAGAGGCTGTGGAGGAACCGGCGCCCATTATTAGAGTAGAACCAAAAGAAATACCTGCTGCGGAAAAGGCAAATGAATCGAATAATGAAAATGAAACATTGTTAAAAGAGCTGGGACTTTTTGATGTTGACTTGCTGTCTAGTCCACAAACTATAAGCAGTCAACAGGACTTAAAAGCGGCTCAAAATGATGACTTGGACTTTTCGTTGTTTTTAAATCAAAATGGTGCGACGACCACAACGCAATTGGAATGCGATCTTATGGCGGCCAATGCGCAGGAAACAGATCTGTTGCTTCAGTAGTTATATGCAAATTGTACATACCAAATAAATAAGTTAAAGATTATAATAAAAATATTTTATTTAATATATTTGTATATAACAGGGCTTAATGCATTTCAGACGAAGAGAGAGAAAGTGGCGCGTCAAATTCTTTTAAATACTGACAGTTGATAATTTTATGTGCTGTTAGTGCCAATAAAATAGTGCTGTAAAACAACATATTACAGCGACAAAAGTTTGCCCATTCACAATAAACGAATACCGCAAACAGCTGATTGACATTGAAGCTGGAAAATGTAAACAAAACGTGCTCAGACATTATAGGGAAAGAAATGCCGCCAAAGTCGAGTAATAAAAAAAACCAAGCTACTTGGTATTTTTGCGAAGCCTGTAAAGTGCATATTACCTCTAAAGATAGAGACACACATGAGCGTATTTGTCCTATTCCTGATGATGTCTGTCAGAGCAACAAACAGCAACCTGTTGCAGAATTCGTACGAAATGGGAAGCTCTATACAAGAACAGTGCTACAGAAAAATTTTGAAGTGGAATCATTAAAAGATTTGCCAGTTAAATATGCCAACGGACTAGTGTATTTATCAGAAGGCGCAATACGCCTCGCAAATCTACACATTGGACAGCATGTGTTGGTTACATTCGCAGAGGATTCAAATGTCGAGAAATCGACGCCTGTAGTGCGCATAGTCTGGCCAATACCAGAAAACTTTTTAACTACAGTGTTTTTGTCAGCAGCTGGTAACAAAAATTTAAGCTTTACATAAGTTTTTGACTAATAATTAAATATATTCTAGACTTCAAATATTGCACGAAACAACGTGGAGTGTTGGTTATTATATCTGCTTTAGCAACTAAACAAATTGCAGCTGCTGCACGCATTAAACTAAAGCAGAAAAACTCTGCCGAAGCACCTTTGGACAGTGTCCAACTGAAAGACTGTGCCCGAATACTGCAACTGGAGATGGTTAACAATATATACTGCGTAGACAGCAAAGTACATTTTAATTTCTTTAATAAGTCACTGGAATTTACGATAGACAGTTGGCAGGGGCACATAGCCAAAGAGAATCAAGACAAAAATGAGCTGGAGAGACAATTTAGACAGCTTCGCTTAGAGAAGCCATTGCAGTTTTTCCAAGTTACAAATATTACGGCAGTGGAAATTTTGGACAATGATGTTGAAAAGGATGCGATTAGTCAAACTACGGGTAATAACTATCAAATAACAAAAGCTAATATTGGTGCACTGGATAGTCAAATGCATTTAATTGAGGAAAGCTTGGAATATGCCTTAGCTTTCAAAACGGTACCAGCAGGTAAATAACTATGAGTTTAGAAATAATAATTTTAATTTGCAGCTCTTTTTAATTTAATTCAGGCGTAAAGGTTTCCCGATCTGTGCTTCTCTATGGTGCCACTGGCTGTGGCAAGTCAATGATTTGTGAGGCCATGACTAACTATGCTAGAGAAAGAGCAAAGAGTTTTCAAGACCTGCGTCAAGTACAAATTATTAAGATCAACAGCGGTGAAGTGTATAGCAAATTTTTGGGCGAAACGGAAAAGAACCTTAGCAACTATTTTGATCGCGCTTACGCACATTATCCGCAACCAACGCTTATACTGCTGGAGGATGTAAATAATCTTTGTCCCAAGCATGAGTCAAGTGATGTAGTCAAACGCGTTTCGCTTGCGTTTATGACCATGTTAGATCAGTTAAGTAGTTGCGCTCAGGCACGTAGCACTTTTCTCATGGCCACTACATCACAAATTGACAGCCTGCATCCGGGCATAAGGCGCGCAGGTCGCTTGGATTGCGAAATTGAGATTGGAGCGCCTGCGCCGCTTGGAAGGCAGGCGATTCTAAACTGCTTGCTGCACAAAGTGCCGCACAAGTTAAGTAAAGAAAATATTGAACATATTGCCTCAATAACGCATGGATATGTGGGCGCAGATTTGGCCAATCTTGTATACACGGCCGCTTTGACGGCATTTAAGGACCAGGCGCGTACGCTAGAACTTAATGATCTTAATGAGGCATTAACCCAGGTAAAACCTTCGGCTATGCGTGAAGTGATGATAGAAAGTCCCAATGTAAAATGGAGTGATATTGGTGGACAGTCAGCTTTAAGATTAACGCTACAACAGGCCATAGAATGGCCGTTACAACATCCGGAAAAGTTTCAACGTCTCGGCATTAAACCGCCTCGAGGTATACTTATGTTTGGACCACCTGGTTGTTCTAAGACCATGATAGCTAAGGCGCTGGCCACCGAAAGCAAGCTAAATTTTTTGTCTATCAAGGGACCTGAACTCTTTTCGATGTGGGTGGGCGAATCAGAGCGTGCTGTACGCAAAGTGTTTCGCAAGGCGCGTCAAGTAGCGCCAGCAATTATATTCTTTGACGAGATTGATGCTATTGGTGGTGAACGTGCTGAAGGTGGCGGCGCTGCTGCCAGCTCCGGCTCATCTGTAAAGGAGCGTGTGCTTACGCAGCTGCTTACCGAGTTAGATGGTGTAGAGGCACTACACAATGTGACTATTGTTGCAGCAACCAACAGGCCTGATATGATCGATAAAGCGCTATTGCGTCCTGGTCGCATAGATCGCATTGTCTATGTAGGCTTGCCGTCAGCCGAGGCGCGTCGAGAAATTCTCAGCATTAAATTACGCCCAATGCCTTTAGCAAAAGATGTGGATTTGAATGTTTTAGTGCAGTGCACGGAAGGCTACTCCGGCGCTGAGTTGCAGGCTGTCTGCCATGAGGCTGCTTTGCATGCATTGGAGCAGAGTTTTGATGCCGAGCATGTGCAGTTCTCTCATTTCGAATACGCTCTTCAGGCTGTTCAACCACGCACGAGTCCAGAACTTTTAGAGCTTTATCAAAACTACCTAAAGCGAAAGTAAATTGTTAGACAAAAGGATTACTAAACTTGTAACAAATTTTGTGTTATAATAACACAATCCCCTTCATTTGTATTTATGAATCGAGATTAAATCGCACTGATATGATGACGTTTTCACTTTTATTCTGATAATTATACTCGCAATATGGAACATTACGTGCAAAAAATGGGTGGCAACGGCAAAGTACAATAATTTGAAGCTGTAAATCAAATTTGCCCATAAAACAAGCATTATCTTCTCAATGAGCACCCTTACTTAAATCATTATTGCTTTTCTTATCTTTTCAATATATTCATTTCAGAACTATAGTAAATCTAATTGAATTTGACCCATAGTCGATATGGTGTTTTGGGGCTCATTTAACTTAGCGCCAATATATAGAAACACTTTGCGGCTCAAGTTGTTAGATTGGGCCACTTAGTTGTCAAAGATTTTTTTTATAACGAGTGTAAGCAGAGGCAAATGCTGGATTAGGCACACCGAAGTTTGCACTCTCTAGAAATATATTTTTAATTTGAAATTAAACTATGAATGGTTGTATTGTATTTATGGATATTTTGTCCAAGTCAGGGATGTGCAGGGATTTTTTCATTTGAGACGGATCAGCAAAGAAACTTTCACTTATTTAAGCTCTAATTGTTAAATACTGTATATGTATGAAGGCCATTATTCGTGTCTCTCTCAAAAGAGAAGCGGGTTCACTTTTTGTATGGTAGCTACATGAAATAGTAAACCAATTTGGATCAAACATCACATAAACGTAAAAGCGGTTTTCAACGTTTTATTTACGTTTTGCTTAAGCTGCAGCTTTTCTGTAAATGAACATTTGTTTGTAAGCTCATTACAGCATGCTGTTGCCGTACAATTTTGTTTGAGAATGTTATTTTGGAAAAACTTTTTTAACTCGCACACCATCGCCGCCTTTACAAACAATTTTACTTATGCCAATAAGTGCTTAAACCATTAGCGAATTATAAGCTAATTTATGAAAATTCATCAAAAATATGAGAAAAAAAAACCTTTTTTAACCCCCGACGCAAAAAGAGGGGTGTTATAAGTTTGACGTGTCTGTTTGTTTGTCTGTTTGTCTGTCTGTCTATGGCATCGTAGCTCCCGAACGCATGCAGTGATTTCAATTTAGTTTCTTTTGTATTAAAGGTGAATTATGTGCGAGTGTTGTTAGAAAATCGGTTGAGTTGTTTAAAAGTTGTGGGGAGTAAAAGTGGGCAGAAAAACATCAACTTTGTCCGATTGGCTTAAAATTTGGTCCTATTGTAGCTGACGACGTCACTGATTCGAATCTGAGGTTATTTTTGCTCTATCTCTTCGCGTTTAGAAGTTATGGCCATTTGAAGCTAAAAATACAGCAAATCTATTACATACGATAATGATGCTTGTCAACAAATTATGCAATTAGATGTACGTATAGCCATATGAAATGCCAATGGGCTTGCCAATCATTTAATGTCTGTCTGTCTGTCTATGGCATCATAACTCCCGAACGCATGCAGTGATTTCATTTTAGTTTTTTTGTATTAAAGGTGACTTATGTGCAAGTGTTCCTAGACATGTTTGATGAAAATCGGTTAAGCCGTTTTAACTTCATAAAACACCATCGATATTTCGTCTATCACCATCGATATTTCGTCTATCCACCAAAAGCTTCTTGAGATATTTTTAATTCTTGTAAACGTAGATGAATACTTCGTAAAACTTCATAAAACACCATATATATAGTTGATGAATACTTCGTAAAACTTCATAAAACACCATCGATATTTCGTCTATCACAAGTCCACCAAAAGCTTCTTGAGATATTTTTAATTCTTGTAAACGTAGATGAATACTTCGTAAAACTTCATAAAACACCATATATATAGTTGATGAACACTTCGTAAAACTTCATAAAACACCATCGATATTTCGTCTATCACAAGTCCACCAAAAACGTCTTGAGATATATATTATAATATATCGCCCTTCATACTTTCATTTTTATTAAGATCATTTTTTAAGAACCTTATAAATATTGTAATTAATAATTTTAAAAAAATAGTATTCTATGATTACAATTTTTGCGAGCTGCGATCGGATAGGTTTAATATATTTTTAAATTTTAAAATTAATAATAATTTTTATTTGTTAATTAATATTTTTCTTTTTTCAGATATGTGCGCTGTTTTTAAAATTTTGCGAGGACCCTATATGAAATTTTCAACCCATGACTGTGGACACATGACAATCTCTATACAATTTATTTATTAAAAACAAAATTAATTTATGCATGCATAATATTTATGTATTCCAGGAAATGTTTTATGTAAAAATTATTATCTATTTGTTTATTAATTTAAATATATCATACAATAATATACTTAAGAACTAGCAAAAATGTAACTCAAAATTAGTATAAATAGTTTTAAAAATTATTTTAATAAATATTTTTTTTTTTAAATTTAATTTTTATTTTTAAGCAATATTTTATATATGTTTAAATAAAATTAGTAAAACGTAATGCAATCACTACTTATAAGCGGCTTCGCAAGTTTGGAGTTAAATTTGGAAAGTTCTTGGAACTGAAAAATTTTGAGAACAAAAGGAACAAATAAAGATAAAGCTACATTTTTTCAATTCAACAAAAGCGCTTTGAATAAATATACAACCTAGAAATCTCTTCTAATTTAGAATAAATTTCTATTTTATAATTTTATATAAATAAATAAATATATATTATATCTATTAAGGCACCGCAATAGACTGGCGAAAAAGCTTTTTGATAAAAATCCAATCAAGATACTTTAAGAAGCAACTACAAAAACCAAAGTCACCTTGCGAAATGATGAACTAAACAAGATTCCGATTTACAATAGTAACAAAACTCAGCTGTGATATATAATATTTACGGGGACCCAAACTAATACGCCTCGAGCTGGTTTGGCGATTTTATTCAACAAGTGGAAGGCAATTCATTAAAATAAATTTTATTCTGATTATTTGCTTATAAAATAAAAAAATATATATTTATTAAATGCTTCGGCTATAATTTATAAAAAAACTTCAAAAAATTGTTTAAATATGTAAGCATTATTTATATTTAAAAACTAAAATGCTAAATTTAGTGGATTGTAATAGCTATTTAATTTTATTTAAATAAATAAATAATTAAAACGAAAACAACATCTTTTTTTTATATTTGAAAGTTTACAGATGGGTTGTGGGGGGGATGAGCCTCAAAATACCGACTCGATTCAACAAATTACCGATTCTGAATTTTTATTTCTCGAATATTGAATGAAATATCCGAGATTTGCCAAATGATGGATGTTTGGGGGGGGTGTCACACCCCCATAACCCCACGACGCTACGCCCCTGTTTGTGGAAATTGCAGGAGCTAAAAGATTACTAAATCGAATGACCTTGAGATAGCGGAGCTCAGAAACAGCACTGCGAAAAAGTTCAACAAAAATTAAGATTTCGAAAAATTCGAAAAAAAAAAAAAATTATAGCCCACCAAAGTAACAGTCGATCTATCAGAAATGGCTAACAATTAGCAGGCAACTTTAATTAGTAACTAAAGCCATAAATCAGAAAGTTCAATACAAATGCAAAAAAATTGCATATGTATATGTTGCCGACCCCTGCTTTGATCTGAAAACAGCTAAAAAATAAAAAAAATTTTATTTTTGCAATTTTTCCATACAAAATGGTCTTGCAAGCAGCTGAACTACCAGGCGAACAGAAATGCAGAAAATTCAGTAGGCAACTTTAAATTAGCAACTTAAAGTATGCTACAAAATTTTGGCATAAAAAATATTTTTGCAAAAAAAGTGTGGCATACTTTTAGTGACACCTTTAGAAAAAATTTTATTCTGCAGCCGCTTGCTTATGATTTCTGTTCGCCTAGTAGCTGAAACCCGTTCAGAGGCAAAATTTAGTGAAATTCAATTGGAATTTTTTTTTTTTTGCCAAATGCTCTATAAAAACATTTATTATTTGAATTTGAGCAACGGTTTTAGGTTGTTTAATAGGTTGTTAGCAACAACAAAATGTTTCTTTCCTTTTTCGTTTAGAATATTTGATGTATGCATTTTTAGAGCCCAGCGCAACTGAAACAAAATTTCGTTTTTTAAAAACAAAAAACATGTTTTTTAAGTTATTTCAGTTTAATTTTATTTCAAAAATAATAAAATTTATACAAATTATAATAAAATATTGTTATTTACAATTTTAGCTTGTTTATTTATATTATTTGATAAATTTAGTTACTTTAACAATTTATGTACTATATATATATTTAAATAAAAAAAACAACAAAAAAAGATTCTTAAATATGTAAACGTTAGAAATATAAATAAATAATTGAAACGAAAAAACATTTTTTTTTTTAAATTTGGAAGTTTTCAGTTGGGTTGTGGAAATTGCAGGCTCACATAGATTGCTAAATCGAATGACCTTGAGATTGGGCAGCTCAGAAACAGCAGTACGAAAAACTAAAAAAAAAAAAATGTAACCCACCAAAGTAAGAGGCTTAAAACTAAATCGTTGCAGCGTCCCAAAAAGCTCAATACAAACGCAAAAAAATTGTATATGTATATGTATACGACCACTGCTGAATCTGAAAACAGCTAAAAAATAAAAAAAAAATTTAATTTTGTTCCATACAAAATGGGTCTTCAAAGCAGCTGAACTACCAGGCGAACAGAAATGCAGAAAATTCAGAAGGCAACTTTAAATTAGCAACTTAAAGTATGCTACAAAATTTTGACAAAAAAATTATTTTTTGGAAAAAAAGGTGTGGCATACTTTTAGTGACACTTTTAGAAAAAAATTTATTCTGCAACCACTTGCTTATGATTTCTGTTCGCCTGGTAGCTGAAATCCGTTCAGAGTCAAAAATTAGCGAAAATCGATTCAAATTTTTTATTTTTTTTGCCAAATCGTCCGCAGTAAATTTAAATATTTGAATTTCAGTAACAATTTTAAGCTGTTCAATAGGTTTGGAATAACAAAATGGTTCATTACATAGATTCCTTCAGCCAGAATATTTGATGTATTTTTAGAGCTAAGCAACTGGAACAAAATATACTTTTTTAAAAACAAAAAACATGGATTTTTAAGTTTTTCAGTTTATTTTTATTTCAAAAATAATAATAATTATACAATTTATAATAAAATATTGTTATTTATAATTTTAGCTTGTTTATTT
Organism: Chymomyza amoena; assembly: GCA_037043745.1. Lineage (NCBI taxonomy): Eukaryota > Metazoa > Arthropoda > Insecta > Diptera > Drosophilidae > Chymomyza > Chymomyza amoena. The sequence continues at coordinate 62,759 of JBAMAX010004586.1, forward strand.
ATATTATTTGATAAATTTAGTTAGCTTAGTTAGTTTAACAATTTGCCTTATTTTTATAATATTTTAACAATAAAAATTTTTATAAATATTATTATAAAATATAGTAACTTATAATTTTAGCTTGCTTATTTTTATTATTTGATAAATTTAGTTAGCTTAACAATTTGCTTTATTTTTATAATATTTCAACAATAATAATAATAATTATAAAATTATAATAGATTAAGTCCGTCCAGAACAAAATCAATATATGTACATTGTTTTTAACCCCCGACGCAAAAAGAGGGGTGTTATAAGTTTGACGTGTCTGTCTGTTTTTTTTGTCTGTTTGTTTGTCTGTCTGTGGCATCATAACTCCCGAACGCAAGCAGTGATTTCAATTTAGTTTTTTTTGTATTAAAGGTGACTTATGTGCGAGTGTTCCTAGACTCAACCGAAATCGGTTGAGCCGTTTAAAAGTTGTGGGGAGTGATAGTGGGGAGAATGCGTAAAAAAAAGCAAACGAGCTTGACCTTAAATGTAATCTATACCTTAACAAGAATCTAAATTATAGTAAGTATATTATAATATACTAAATTCTAATGTAACCTAACCTACCTATAAAAAATATGAAATAAAAAATTAAATTAAAAATTTAAAAATTTTCATTTAAAAAGTAAAAAATAATAAAAGAAACTTAATGTTAAAGTACCTAAGAATCTATTAATAATTCTAAAAAAATACGTCGCGTTGGGGGACCGCTCCTAAACTAACAATTTAAATACAAATAGTCTAATTAAGCAACAAAGATTAACTTAAAAACAAAATTAAGAAAATACTTCAAAACTTTCATAGAATTACTTCAAAAAATTTGCATGTAAGATACGACCGTCAACGACGTCTGCCCTCGCGTGTCCCCCAACGCGACGTATTTTTTTAGAATTATTAATAGATTCTTAGGTACTTTAACATTAAGTTTCTTTTATTATTTTTTACTTTTTAAATGAAAATTACTTAAGTTCGGGGGTTTTTTAAATTTTTAATTTAATTTTTTTATATAATAGAGGGAAATATAGCAACCAAATTTATGTGAGTCAAATTTAGTCTAAGTCTTTATATTTAGGTAAATTTTGATCGGCATTTATTCACTCTTTCACATAGCTTCCATACAAAATGCAAGCCCGATCCGAATGCGGCACCTTGTAAAATTATTTGCATCATGAACTTCTAGGGATTTTCCAATTTTATGACGGATCAGCAAATAAATGTTCACTTATTTTAGCTCTTATTATTAAATACTATACTGGAGCATGTCGTGACAACAGTTTAACATTTTTCAATAAATTTAATTAATTAAAAGGTGATTTTAAAGGCGTTATTTAACAGCGTAGTAAATTTTTTATGTGAACACTGCAACACTGTTGAAAATTAAGTACAAAATCAAAAGGCTTAATAATTTTATGGTTTTTTGCCTAAATTTAACTTTTTTAAAAACGGCAGTTAAGTTTTAAAACTAAGTAGACATTGCGATAAGGGTGTTCAAAATGTGACACATCAATTATACGATGTTAACAAATTTTTATTGGGGGAATTGCTTTCGTCTATATTATGCTTTGATTGCAAATCAACTATCAACCGGCTAAAATCTCAAAAGCCCCAAATATGCGCGACTGTTGCTTTCGTCAAAGAGTCATCGAGAGAGAGTGACAGAGAGTGAGAGGTACATTATTGGCACTTAATTCTCGCGATATATGTAGCTTGTTAGTTGTCGTCTGACTTTGGGCCGATCGGTTACGAAACGCGGCTGTATTCGCATTTGTTTTGATTACGTGCAAATACAACAAACGGCGTACTCGTTAATTTACTTTTTTTGACTTAGAACGTATGAAAATGGAGAAATGGCAGAAAATATCATTGCTATTGTGCACTTTTGGCTTCTTACGGGAGTTACGCCCCTCGGAGCCTTTTGTAACCGAATATTTAGCTGGCGATTGGCGTAATCTTACCAGCGAGCAGATAAACAAGGAAGTCTATCCCTTTGGCACATACTCTGTGCTAACGCTGCTAGTTATAATATTTCTTATAACAGATTTGCTACGCTATAAGCCCATCATTGTATTGTCAGCTGTAGCAGGAATTATATTAATGAGCCTTTTGCTATGGACGCGCACCTTGCTGTGGCTGCAAATAGCACAAGTCTTCTTTGGCTTTTTTATGGCTGCTGAAGTGGCCTACTATACCTATATGTACGCTAAGGTTGATAGAGTGCATTATCAGATTGTGACAGGACATACGCGTGCGGCTATACTCAGCGGCAAGTTTTTGGGCGGCGTGATCGCTCAAGTGCTGGTCTCCACCGAGATAATGGATTTTCGGGAATTGCACTACATATCACTTTCAACACAAGTTATTTCATTTTTTGTATCACTGCTGCTGCCCAGTGTGCCACGCAGCTTGTACTTTTATGCGGCAAGCGAAAAAGACACAGAATCAACATCAGCGAAAACTGCAGCTGTTACCTCTACTGAAGCCGACGGTATTGATATAACTAAATACGCCAAGTTTCAGTTGTTGAACCAATGTCTTATCCTTTCAGAGGAAAAGCCCAAGTTCTCACTCAAAAATGCTGCACGTTTGTTATGGTTTCATTTGGTGTCTTCGTATAGCAACCCGGTTGTGGTGCAATGGAGCGTTTGGTGGGCGCTGGCTATTTGCGGCCAAGTACAAGTGATTTCCTACATACAATTTCTGTGGAAGGAAGTTGCGACCAATAACTTGAGCAACTACAATGGAGGCGTGGAAGCTGTTGCCACTTTGCTAGGTGCCATTGGCGCTGTAAGCGCTGGCACACTGAAAAGTAACAAGAACCGGGATTGGTATATGATAGCAAATTCAGTATGTGCCGCCATTTTAGGCGCGCTTTTGATACTTGCTGCAACGACTAATGCAGTTTGGGTTGCATACCTGAGCTATGTGGTTTTTAATGCCATATTTTTCTTTATTATAACAGTGGCTGGTGCAATTGTGGCCGAGAACCTGGTAGATGATAGTTTTGGGCTAATATTTGGCATTAACACTTTAGTGGCCTTGGCACTCCAAGCCATTTTAACTGTGGTGACCGTAACCGACACGGGCTTTGGGTTCGGCCCTCGCAATCAGTATTTGGTTTATGGTAGTTACTTTCTAGGCTTAGCAATGGTTTTTCTAATTGTAGCGTTGTTAGTTAAAATGTGCTTAAAGAAAACCAAAATAGATACAGTGTCAAGTTAAGTTTATTTTTAAAATATTGTCAATAAGCGTAAAAAAATCGTAATTGACAATGAAAACAAAAGGCATACTGTGTACTTCCTACTTTATTAACAAAATCATAAGTACAAGATTAAGTTTAATTGCATCTTTAAATTCTAAAATTTAGTTTTAATAAACAAAAGTGTAGGTGTTTAAAGTATTCTATACGACTTTTCTTTTAAAAGTGTTTTGAGTCTACCAGTATTTAATCAAAACCACTATTCTTATCATATTTATTGGCAACGCGCGTGATATATGCCTATCGAATTCGATAGTACATCGATAGCTAGCAGCTGAAATCGAAGAAGCAGCAAGTCCGTGAGTTTAGTTTGTGCAAAAATAAATACAGCGTTTGTTTATAAAGCGAGAACAAAGAAATATCTTGGCATACATAAGTAGCCGTGATTTCCGTAGCATGGTTTGTTGAATATGTAAGTTTATATATTTTATAAAGAGCAAAATCTATGTGCTTACTTTCAAAGGAGAACAAAAACAGTGATTATGACTCACTGAGTAGCGGCGTACTTTGAAGATAACACTATGACTTATTAACTATTTAAATTACATACGCACACGTATATACATATGTACTATGCATATATCCATTTTTCACATAACATTATTTGGGTTCATTTAATTTGCAGAACTGTGCTTAACTGAACCTGTTCAATAATCGCAAGACGCACTACAAATGAATAGTGAAACCTCATCGCTGCAAACGGCCAAAGATGCCAGTGCGGTCGTTGCCTCATCTAGTGCCACACCCACGTTGGCAGAGTCAATTTCAAACACAGACTTCTACATTGGTGTAGGCTTGGCTATATCTTCTTGCTTTTTCATAGGCTCCAGCTTTATAATTAAAAAAAAAGCTTTGCTGCGACTAAGCAGGCATGGTGAAAAAAGGGCCGCGGCTGGCGGGTTTGGTTACTTGCGTGAGTGGATTTGGTGGGCTGGTCTGCTAACAAGTAAGTACAAACAAAATAATATCTCAGCTCTTATACGTAAATTCATATTAAATCTTATGTTTTGCAGTGGGTATCGGTGAGGCAGCTAACTTTACAGCTTATGCCTTTGCGCCAGCCTCGCTGGTAACACCTTTGGGTGCACTTAGCGTTATTATCTCCGCAGTTATGGCTTCAAAGTTTCTCAATGAAAAACTTAACCTTTTGGGTAAGCTTGGTTGCTTTCTTTGCATTATTGGCTCTACAATTATTGTGCTACACTCGCCAAAGGAAAAAGAGATTGAGGACTTGCAAAAACTTTTTGATATGCTGCAGGATCCAGCATTTATACTGTATGTTATTTGCATCTTCGGATCTAGTATCTTTGTGGCTTGTTTTGTTGCACCCCGACATGGCCACACAAATGTTGTCGTTTATATATTTCTTTGTTCTGGCATTGGATCACTGACCGTAATGTCCTGCAAGGCTTTGGGTCTGGCCATACGCAACACAATTCAAACTGGTGGTAATGTGTTCACCACTTGGATGCCATGGTTTTTAATTGTTGTTACCGTCACGTTTATAGCCATACAAATGAATTATTTAAACAAAGCTCTAGATATATTCAACACTGGAATTGTGACACCCGTTTATTATGTTATGTTTACCACTTTGGTTATAGCCGCTTCGGCTATACTCTTTAAAGAGTTTACGCATATGCGCTTCGAAGACATCCTGGGCGATATATGCGGCTTTCTTATAGTAATAACAGCGGTATTTATGCTTAATGCCTTCAAAGACATAGACATAACGTTTAACGATGTACGTGGTCTGATGCGACCCAAAATGCAACGTGTTTCCCAGTTCGACGAGGAGGTATTGGTTAGTAGCAATATGAAGGAACGCAGATTTTCATATGGATCAAGTGAAATTTTCCGAAAAGCATGACATAAGCAACGCTATCAAGTTTAGTTGTATCCCCTATTACCACAAAACTTGAAGCCACTTTAACACCAAACCAAAATTCATATCTAATATAACGAATACCTGTATTTTCGCACATCTGTTCCTTCATATTTTGTTATCTCATCCAAACATCCTTAAGAGTAAGTTAGTTTATAAGAGTGGTTTAGAGAAGTCAAAAGTTTTCATTATATCTTGTTGCACTTGTACATATTATATTTTGACTTAAGAATGGAAATAAAATTGTACTTATGTCCCTCTATAAAATAATATCTGGAATACTTTATATTTTGTGTAGCGAAGACTAGTAAAGTGGGTGCTCCAAACTCTTTGAAACAACTCAATGTACATTTGAGAAATTTTATTGCCCAAACAGCATAATGTGTACATTCAATTATATTAAATACGTATTATTCTGCAAGTCTTTAAGGCAGCAGTTATATAAACAAATCTTTGGAGCATAAACTTGCTTAGGCGCCCAACTGCTTGTACAATATTGGTACGTAATCATCCCACTCTGCCTGATAAAAGTTGCCTGCAACTGGATTACCCAAATCATACTTCTCGGCAAACTTAGCAATTTTGAATCCTCCACGTCCATCACCGCTGTTGTTGGGCAAACGCTTTTCATCGAATTTAAGCTCGCATTTTTGCTCGTATACTAAAAACACATAGCGATGTAGACCAGTGTCTTTTGGTGGTCCAGAGCCAATGTAGGCCGATAGAACTTCGCCCTTGTCGACGGCGTTGCCGGGAATGTTGCCCACCAACCAGTGGTGCCATTCGCGATAAGTGGGTTCCTTGCGGCTAGGTGCATCAGGATCCGTCATGCAGAGTGTATACAGCTTTTTGGAATCAGCATCCCATTTCACGCTTGGTGGACACTTCACTTGGGTGGGGGTTAAGACCATGCCGGCCTTAACGCTGATACCCCCCGTATATTCCACGCATACTGTTTGCTCGGGCGCTTTGCTTATAACATCGGGCACAACGCAATGTTCTTCCATGCTGCTTTGAATAGATTTACACGAATATTTACGCAAAACTGATAAATTAAAATCTTTTTGCAGCTGAGTGCAAATTCCACGATTGACTGCAGTTGTATTTGTTAGAGTTGATTTAATGGCGGCCGGCGCAGTGCAGTTGACAGCTGTCACAAGAGAAGCAATCGACCTCTGGATGAAATTATTATTTGCAGCAATGAATGGCAATTTGGCGACACTGTGGCCGACTCGCAAACGTGCAATATTCATGTTGATTCCAAAATATTAATCAAAGTGAAGAATTAAAGGAATTTTCAAAGTTTAAATTAAATTTCTTATTTTAAAATATGCGGCAACTCTGCCTTACGTCGATTTACTATTGTTATCGCAGCGTTGCGTGTTTAAAAATATCTACTGAATGATTTTAATGCCTATCGAATGACACAAAATTTCAAATCGAAAGAAAGCTTGCTTGCTTAAATAAATTTTGAAATTGTTTACATACACAGGTTTACGCTGGTGATTATACATTAAGACTAGTTTTTACTTTACTTCAAATATATATTTTATTTAATTACTTTTTAAGGCAACAACATTTATTTTAACTTTTATGCAGTACATATATGTATAATGCTTAAAGATGACCAAAAACTTTAATAAGAAACTAGAGGAATCAATTATGAACCGGAATGCGTATTTGAAGCATCTAAAAAAGAGAAAAAATTTGTATAATACAACTGTTGTTTATACTAAACACTTTTTACACTAACCTTGCTAGTTTTGTCGAATATGGCTTGTGCGCGTTCCTGGCTTAAGCTATAGTTAACAAATTTATCAAAAATATATCCGTGCTTCATGGATTCAACACAAATGCGATCCTCGCCTACATCCAAGTTCAACTCGGCTGAGGAAACCTTTAAAATAAATTTGTTTTAATAGAAAAGAATTGTATATATATTACTTACGCATTTCGGCAAATAGAGTTCAGCGTGAATTTCATCTACCACTTCGTCGCGAACTCTAGCACGTAGTTTGTATACAGGCTCCTGAGACTTGGCCATAGAAATATCAGCTTTTATTTTGGCGGACCTATTATCGTCTACTTTTATGCTTTTACTTTTCAACGCGAGCAATTCTTGCTCATCAATCTCTTGCACCAGCTGCTTGGTTTGCTCTCCAGTTGTATTGCCCATTAGTTTGGATGCAACCTTCTCGCCAGACTGCTCCGCACCAGGAGTAGCTCGCTTAACGTCATCATTGCGCACTCGATGTGAAACTAAGCTGCCAATAAATTTGCGATTATGCAAAATTATGGTTTTGTCCATTGATATTTGTATGTTGTATTTCTCGCTCAGAGCCTCAGCAACAATTTGCATAAAGAAATTGTTAAACAATTGCGAATTTTGGATCTTGGCCAAAAACTTTGGATTAATTGCAATATCGCAAACTTCCACAGTTTTACCAGATCGATCTTTCGTGTTGCGTGGCTCGGACAAGCTCATCGGTACGCGAAACGAGCCTGGAGTTGGTGACTCTAATATTTCAATAAGCTTCTCGTCGGAAATATCTTCTGTTGGTGGCACTTCCGGAGCTTGGCATACGTTGATAAAGAATTTATCATTGTTGTTGACTTTAAAGCTCTTAACGCAAAATCCTGAATAAAAGGAACAACATAAGTGGATAAGTGAATCTGTGGCATGAGTGTGTTACTTAGAGTATTAAATTGAGGATTTGTTTGGATAATCTAACGTGCTAGGATTCCGCAATATATATCAGATTTCATTAGCAGCTGATTCTGCATCTTTTCAAAATACGATATCATTGTGTACAGGTCGGGTATATCTAAATGTGAACCATATTAATTCGTTGATATTTTGACATACATTGTCAAATCCATGGCACGTGGAAAGGATTCATTAGTATTAAAAAGCACAAGTAATCAGTTCATTCAAATCATTTGTTCCTTCTATTATTCTGATCACCAGCGGCGATGAAAATCGCCGGGGGACGGTTACAATTGGAATCTTAAATCGAAACTAATATAATTAAATTTACATAATTCAGTTTATTCAATTAATTTTCATTTAAAGAACTATATAAAAACAGGAGCCGCTTAGGATGTGCACGTTTATTGTACTGCAGGATATAATTCATTATGCTGGGGCCAAGAGATCTCACTAATTGTCTGCAAGTAAACAATGTTTTATAAAAACTAGCTTTATATAATTAATTAAAGGCTTACCTTGAGTTCGGTGAATGCTACTTTGGCTGTCCAATGGAACACTGGATGCCGCCACTTTCTGCAAACACCAAAGTAATCGTTAATCTTGGGACGCTGTTTGTCCCAATCCGATTTCACAATTTCGCTGTATCTAGTCCACAAATAAATCATGCTACGCATTTTATGCAACCAAATATGATTTGGTACATTGCGTATCATATCTTGGAGCTGTTCCGTTTCTGGCCTTGTCAATCTGCTTAAAAACGTGTCTTGCATCAATGCAAAAATGGCTCGCATATCACGGTAATAGTCGCCTGTATTCTTCTCGAGTGCAAAGTGTCCAGATTTCATAGCAAAATCTACGTAATTCTTGTTTTTAACAAGTGGCGCAAATCTGTCAGCTAAGGACATGGATTTAAACTGGTTAAGTCGCTTGTCAATAGCTGCTTCACACCATTTGAAATTAATCCACCATTTATGCCAGTTTTTGTAATCATTTTTCTTATACAATTCTGCCCACTGCCCGACAAGCTTTTTTCTGCAAGGAGCTTTTCCTCTTTTTCCCTTTGGCAGCTTACTTTTGTTATTTAATAATTCGTCTTCCGATTCAGAAGCATCCGAATTACCACCAGCCTCTGCATCTTTATCGTCTTTGCCTACCATATAATCGTGTATTGTTGCAAAAAATCTGACGCAATATGAATCTGCTTCCGCTTGCGGCAACTCCATATTTCCGCTGTTCATGTAAGAAAGTGTTTTTCCGCCAATGTGAAAACCGTACTTAGGCCCAGGAGGCCTAAACGGAGCACGATTTCTTTCTCTTTTTCCACTTCTTTTTGGCTTATTGACCGCCACAGTGCTAGGGTTACCAACTGGATTTGGGTGTGTTGTGACTACCGGCGTCTTGGCCGGTGGAAGAGTATTTTTGTTATCGGTTGGATTCGTGGCTACCGGCAAGGATTTTGCTGGAGTCTTGATCGGGGGTGCTACATTTGTGTTTTTGTTTGTAGGAACTGTGGCGGCTGGCGCCTTAATGGTGGGTTCCTCGTTTGGATTTTTGATCATTGTTTGCTCAACCTCTTTACCAGTTGTATTTGTAGATGCCAGCTTTTTGACCATGGCAGCCGGATTTGTAGCTACATTTTTGTTGATTTGATTTGTTGCTGATGGTGTCTTGGCCGTGGCAGTTGGTTTTTTGTTATTTTGCTGACCAACAGGAAGTGCACTACCACCTTGATTAGCCGCATTAGAATTTTTAGTTCCCGGAGTGTTGAGATTTTTGTTCATTGGCTGACCAACTCCTGTGGACTTGCCAGTGCCTCCAAGCTTCTTCGTGGGCGGCTTGGTACCCGCTTTGCTGCTTTTTTTCTTAGCAATCGAAGTCTTGCTGGTGTCACAAAATGATCCGAATTGTATCGGTTTAGCAAATGGATTACTGGTATTCAAATTCTCGACAGGAGCTGCGAAATTCCCAATTTCAGTACTATTGTTAGACAGTCTGGCAATCTTAGCAGGAATTATCCCATCTGACTTACTGTTATTTTGTTGGTAAGGGTTTTTACCAAGATTAACACGTTTAAGCATTGGTTGACTGTGGATGCCAGAGATTCCTCGGTCTTGGGTTGGCATACAAAAGGCAGGTGTTGGCAGCAACGCACCACGTTGAGCAATATTACTGCTGCTTTGATTGCTACAGTTTGCATTTGTTTTGAGAAAATCCGGATCACTGTGCACCGAGTGGCACGGCAGCGCCTCTTGTGTGGTTATTATTCGATCTTGTATTTTCTAGCTCGTTTCTTTCTAGATCAAAAAGTGAGCTGCTTCTTGTTGAATTAAAGCTTAATTGCCTGTTGCCAAGGCCCAAATCTGGACGTTCAACAAAATTAGCCCGTTCGTTTGAACTTCTTGGAGCATTCCATTGTGGAGATGGATTTCTTCTTGTTGTATTAAAGTTTAATTGCCTGTTATCAAAACATGGCGCTTGACGTTGAACAAAAGTTGCTTGTTCGCTGGAACTTATTGGCTGGTTCCAGCTTCGGTCTGCAGCAACATGACTTCTATCAGAGTTGCAGTCTATATGGCCACCAAAAGTTGTTTGTACACAGTCGTTGGAATTCAAAATTCTTTCAAAGCTGTGTCGATTACAATCGTTCGAAAATCTTGGCGTATCAAAAATCTGCTGAGCTTGTAAGTTTCTTGCTGAGCTAAAAGAGCTCATTTCGTTCATACGTAACCCAAAATTGCGTTGTTCGCAGTTAATAAATCTATTTTCCATATTCAAGTTGGAATCTTCGAAATTGTTTCGAATTCTTAAATTGCTTCTTTCCGGACTGAAGTCCCTACGTTCATTAAAATTAGGTTGTTCACAAGGAATAAATCTATTTGCCGGCATTAAAGTAGAAGTCTCGATAGCATCTCGAGTTGTGCCAAAATTTAAATTTCTTACATCAGGACTGAAGCCTCGACGTCCATCAAAAGTGTTTCGATGTAGACTTCTACTTCTATGGACGTTTACATTTTGAACAAAATTAATATCATCTCTATCTGGATCTCGAAATGAATGGTTGCTCGCGCTCTGCTGTTGTAGCACACTTTGGAATCTTTCACGAACATTCACAAAGTTTTCAGGACTACGGCAGCGCTGATCCTGCAAGCGCGGTGGACACCGTTCTTCCAAATTGCTAAACATACGATTGCCAAGAAGCTGGTTTTCAGATTCGTTTCTGAAATTATACGTGTTTAATCTTCCGCCCAATATTTCGTGACGGTTGTCGCAGATGGGACTTATGCTATTATCACGTTCCATATTCATGTTTTGGTTGCGGAATGGTTGACTATGTTCCCGGACAGTTTCACGACTGCGGCGCGGACTAAATCGATCAACACTCTGACGCAGAGCCCGCAAGCGTGGTGAAATTTCTCGTTCAAAGTTGCCAGACATTCGATTATCAATAAATTGTTCAGATATATTTTTAAAGTTATTTTGGTTGA
>JBAMAX010004587.1:0-110164 GCA_037043745.1 Chymomyza amoena
CGCCATTTTTTGCCAACCCCCCACTTCAACAACTTATATGTAGCTTTTTTAGTTTTTTGTATTTTGAGATTTTTAATTTTTTTATGTATTTTCGAAACAATAATAAATGTCTTATTAAAAAATGGATACTAAAAATATTTTTTTATTTGTTAATTATAGCACCCGAGAAAACACCTCAAATTCTTGCCTCTACACTAGAATACCCCCATAAGTAACTTTTTCGGAATACCGGATAAACAGCAGCAACGTTTTTAAATTTTAAAAATATTTTAAATTTTTGATTGCGCCCAGTAAAATTTATATATTTTGGAGCTCCATTTAAAAAATTAAAAATTCCAGGAGCACAGAAACCCAGCACGGTTAATAAATTTCGGATCAACTTAAAATACCAGTCGGACGGCCATTTTCTTAATTTTATTTAATATTTTGTTTGTATAATTTAGCATTTTAAATTAATTTTAGTTTTAGCCACAAATGCGTATTTATTTATTTTTTAAAATTAACTTGTGACAACAAGGTTAGTTTATTTCAAGTAAGCTTAACATTTTTTATTCTTTTTTAATTAACTAGTTATTTATTTATATTAAATTATCTACAAAAACTGTTGAAATTGTAACAAACATTCCTACGCCCTCCTAAAGTCAGAACCTATTATAATTATAAATATATAAATAGTTTACATATATTAATTATAAGAACATTTTCATTCATAAAAATAAATATGTATTATAGCCGAAGTCCAGCACTTCATTATGTTATCTTTAGTTTTTAAGCTGAATTTAAACTATATTTAAATAAATAAATGTTAAGCACATGTTAAATATTATTTAAAAATAATTGCTAATTTAGTTCTAGTTGTTAATTTTTATACGAATAAAATTGATAAATACAATGATATAACTCGACTGTTTTTTATTATGAATACTTGGGGCTTAAAGCTGCTTCAAAAAGTCGTAAGCTTCGGATATGATATACTCTTTTATTAATAGATAACGAAAATTACAAGGCGCCTACAAACAAAATTTAGCCCCAAGCCACAACACAAAAAAAATTTGGTCCAACACAAAAATTTTGCTTTTGAAAAATCAGCCAAAGTACCAGGCGAACAGAAATGCATAGCAGGCAACTTTAATTTGGTAACTAAAAGTATGCTACACTTTTTTGAAATTTAAAAAATTATTTTTTGAGCAAAAAACTGCAGCATACTTTTAGTTGCTAATTTAAGTTACTTGCTAATAATTTCTGTTCGCCTGGTACTTTGGCTGGTTTTTGAAAAGCAAAATTTTTAGTTTTGTTTACCTTTTGACTTTTGTTTGCATTGACAAGTTGTCAGTGTATGTGTAAGGTAATACTTAACTTCAGAGCGTTTTTTGGCTAAATGATGAGCCAATAATTAAATAATCGAATTTAGTTTGGGTTCAGATATTTGTAGATTGTTTTTTGAAGAATTTATTTATTATTTTGGAATTATTGCATTTTATGTATAGACGCTATAGAGTGATTAGACGAGAATTGGATTTTGAGTAAACATAATTTTGTTTTAAAATTTATTTTTATTTACAATCTCAATCAACTTTCTCATTCTTTTATTCAACAAATTAGTTTTTTCTCAAACAAATCGAATTTAAATTCTTTTTGAAGAAATTAGCGATATGTTGACAAACTTAAAGGGCTCTATCACAGAGCCTCTTTGACTATTCTGAAATTTTTGGAAGGAATCCTGTTAATAAAAACGCAATTTTAAATTTAAAAAAGTTTTTGTTTTTTATTAGCCATCAACCGATATGTTTAAGATTATGATCCCATATTGAATAGATAATGTTAATCGCTACATATTAAACATAATTTAGTGTATGATTGGGAATTAAAAAAGGTAAAGTTTAAATAGATTCATAAGGTGCGCAGGACATGGTTATAAAGAGTTAGTAACTGGTTTGAATTCATTAACTTAATTTTAGTATTTCTATGGGACAGAATGAAATATAGTCAGGTCTTCAGCGTATATAGCAATTACAAGCTATCCGCTTCCCGAGGTCCAGGTCAGCTCTCTAGGGAAGATGGTGTCCGCCGTATATGGATTGAATTTAAACGCGGCTAGGATACGTTTTGGAATGCAATTCTCATTACAGAACATCTTTCGTTTTCACGTGGAAGCTGTGGTCATCGAAATATAATTTACGAATACTGTCGTCCTTCACCCCTAGTGAAGCTTAGGGCCTCAAAATGCGATTTAAATAGGTGAAAAAATAGAGCTGGGAGCAGGATTCAGGATTCAGGCCATCACTCCAGACTTAATGTTCGTATTTATATGGGGAAGAGTGAAATATAGTCAGGTTACGATATGTAGCGATTACAAGCTTCTCGAGCTCCCAGCCAGCTCTCTCAGGGAGATGTTGTCGGCCGTATATGGATTGAATTTAAACGCGGCTAGGGTTTTTAGAATACAGTTCTCATTACAGAACATCTTTCGTTTTCACGTGGAAGCTGTGGTCATCGAAATATAATTTACTAATGCTGTCGCCCTCCTCCAATGTTGCGGAATTAGAATTTTGTTTCGCCAAAAGGTGATCAATCCAGAATCTCTTAGACGCCTGTTGGACATCATCATCATCATCATCATGTTGTCAATCGACTTTAGTATGTATGTGGATAGACGCGCTACATCTGCTCTATTGTGCCCAACACCCAAATTGATGATCCGCAAGTGTGCCGCAGTGATTAGCTAGTCTGTTCAAAGCCTGTTCCGACCCTCACAAACTTTGGAAGGTGATGAAAACAGATTGATTGGACAGCAAGATTCTTCATATCTCCCATGCTTGGTTTGTGAATTATAAGAGCCTATAAAGTATTCCATTTGACAGAATGTGCTGCATCATTGATGAATTCTATGAAAAGAAAAATTTTGTAGTGATAGGGCTCGCGGGATCTCATGACATATTACCTCATGACCCGAGGTTTCGGTTGAAGGTTTTCAACTTTGGGAGATTCGGCATGGCATCTTGTTGAGCTCTAGGCGGATAGGTATCATCGAATTCATAGTAGGTTGTAGAGTTCGTTGTAAGTCTGATCCAGCACCTCATCTATCTATCTGTATAGTCTGAAGAGAGGTAAGATAAGTAAGATAATAGGGTTAGTTAGATTTTTGCTTGATTCATAGCAGACTGGCAATAGCTAGCCACGCCTTCAATACTCCTATTGAACAGTCTCTGCTTAAGTAGCTTGAACTCTTTTTTCGCCCACTTCCAGCAAATTTTTTGATTTTATGCGATTTTGTACTAAAATGTAGCATACTTATTTGAGCTTAAGGCTTACTCTGAGTTTATGCCTACATACTTAGTATAAATGATATGCTCTTTAAACAGTAAAACTAATGCAAGTTATCCAGTAGATCATATGAAGAGATTAATGTGATTAAAGCTGCAACCTTGTTAGAGCTTCCATTCTCTGTAGCTGATACAATAGAACGAATGTAAAAGCAATGGGGCACAATAAAATTATCCAGACTGTTGCACATGCCACAAAGCGCTCAGCCAAAGGCGCTACAAGCTCGCAGTAAAGGCGAGTGAGGTGAAGACCCAGGAACGCCATAAAGTTTATTCAACAAGGCAATACAAAAGCATATACTATATACTACTACCACTACGTTTATAAATACAATAAACGTTATGTACATAAAATTTACTGTATGTATGTGCGAAGCTGTTCATTGTTATGTGCTGCGCTGTACATAGAGAGAGACTAACTAATAAAAGTATGACATCATATTTTAGACGCGGCAACCACAGACAAGTCAAACAGCCACCCCCCGAAGAAGGAGCAGTCAAGGAATACGTGCACGAAGCAGGAAGCAGCGCAGGTCAACGAAGCGAAAACTTGATGCGGTTTGGGGTGGGACTCATGGCCAGAACAGACTATTAGACACACGCAAACCCCCCAGATTGTTATAAAAGTTCAAGCAAACATGGCCAACAGGCGAGCCGAGCTACGTCACAACCGAACCACCGCCGAGACAACCTAAGCTTATGCTTGACCAATGCTCATGCAACGAAGATGCCGCAGTTGGGAGCTCTCGACTTGCCTAGTCGAGACATATTCGAAAAGGAAGCGCGAAGTTTTTTTTCAGCTCCTCAATCTTAGCTAGGTGCGATGAGCAAGAGAGAGCGGGAGCCAGAGAGAGAGAGAGAGAGACCAGCAACAATGTGGTGAGAAATTATGAAGTTGAAGACGGCGATGAGGATGAAAATGTTCACGAGGATGATGGCGCCGACGTTGTCGGTATAGCCGACCTGTGGCCGCTTGAAAGCTAAAAAAAAGAGGGACGAAAAACGGTGGTACAGAAACTACGAATTGTGCATACCCTTAAAAGCGACAGAGTGTATGAGATATTGAAATATATGCACTAGAAAAGTTAAGAGAAGAGTAAACAGGGACGAAGAAGAAGCAGTATTAATCAGTCAGCAGACAGGGTGCAGGAAAAAAAAACTGAAAGATAAATTAAATTTAGAACCGAATACTATTGTATCGAATCCAAAGTCGGAAATCTTCACTAAATTTTGAAGCTACTTTTGGAACTTTAGAAAGAGAAGGCTTAAAAGGTGACTTTAAGGGACACATCCCTGAATAAGATAAAATATTACTTGATTTGTTAAATCTATTTCAGCACCCTTGTTCGAGCGACTCCTGAACTAAAAAGATTCAGATAATATCAATAGTTTCCTGACAGCTCCTCAAGCTCTCTGCCTGTTTCATCATCCTCATGCCGACCTACCGAGTATATTACAGGGTATACAACAAAAAAGTAGTGAGAAATCGTGTGGTCGCTGAAGCGGCTTCCGGCATCCCTGCTAGGAGCCAACCGCCCACTGGCAGGGCAAAATAAATCGCTGGAAATAAAACGAGAAAAAGCGAAATAGAAGCAGAAGGCAGCAAGCTAAAGCACCAAGAGAAAGAGAGCAAGAGAGAAAAAAAATATAGCCTGAGCTGGCAGAAAAGAAATAAAAAAAAATTGAATGAAATATTTTTATAACCAACGTTGGTCACACTCAAGCTCACCCAGACACGCACACCCACACACATAGATACACACGCACGCAGTGTCCGCCATTGTGTGCTGGCTGAAGGTCTGACTCTGAAGGATATTGATGGCGCGCAACAGTAAAAGCAAAAACTTGCTTATCAAATATGAAGGAGCACACAAAGTGGGTCGTACCCAGACCTAGGCCGGATACGGGAGGGCAAGGCATCATAAAGGACATGAGCTCACCTTACAACAAGGGTACGTGCTTGGTGGGGCGCACCTAAGGGTAGTTAAGTTGAAAGTTTTATGGGCGCCTCGAATGCGGCGACAGCGCCACCTGTCCAGTATTTGACTCACCCACTCACACATACAGTAAAGCATATATATTTATACCTTTTTTTTTGTAGTCATAAAATGGTAGATTGTATGGGGGTTGGTTGGTAGTCGGGGAGACTGGGAGGCTGCACACGTGCGGATAATAAAAAATGTTTTACTTTTCAATCGACCAATAATATGGCGTTCAATGGACACACCAAACGTGCCATACCCCGAAACCCCAACCGGACCACCATTCGCATAACAAAGGCCAAGCCAAGGCCCCACACACACAGATGCACACACACACATACACACACATACACACGTACGATACGTAGTTCAATCATCGTTAAAAAGAATTTCATTTTGAAAAATGCCAGAACTTCAATAAATTATATTGCCAGGCAGCAACCATGCCAGAATGAAAATGTTTTTTTGCGTTCTTCCAGCAGCTGACCCCAATACTTGTGTAGGGATGGCAGCTGGGAGGAGTGGGTTGGGTTTGGCGGATGCTATGAGCTACGTAAGTTGTGGCTCGACTTGCTGGCACCTTCGCTATCATAACCACAATACAAAGAAGGTAAGCAAAGAAAGAAATAAAATAAAAAATAAAAAAAAAACTACAAAAGCGAGAAAAACGCGATGGCGTTTGGAAAATGGTGGACAGGTGAATCGGGTCACCGCAACGAGCAGCGAACAGACTATCCGGTCATCCATTGTCGGACACACACACACACATACAGATACAGGACGAGCCAATGGCATGCAGAAGCAGCAACGTCTCCAGCTGCCCGGTCGATGGTTATTGGTTCCCGCTGCAATAATATGTATAAAATACACACACACACACACAGCCATCACACCCACACACTCACACAGCAACTTATATGAAATAAAAATTGTGAAATAAAAAATAACAAAAGCTGCAAATAAAAAAAAAGTAAAAATGGAAGAAGGTAAAGATAAAAATGCAATGTGCAAAAAAATTGAGAACAAAACTCCATTCCCTTGAGCAAAATGCACATGGTACGGCAGGAAGGAAGGTTGTTCCTTTTTTTTGTACAACTTGTTGCAAGGCGACAGTTTTTGGTCGCGGTCATTCCTGCCCCCGGGAATATGCAGGGTGTGGACTCCATGCTAATGGTGCGTTGGAATTGTCATAATGATGCGCATTGCTGGGCGTTTCTCTCAGCTCCACTTTGCTTCATTGATTGCACCTGCTTTTGGTTCGCAGCAGCGGGTTCTCTCTTCACTCGGAGTTGGCGTCACATCTAAAATGAAAAACGCTAATTAAGTCACGAAATCTTGTGGTTTTGAGGGGGATGTGGGGATGCAAGCGTTAGTTGGATTAGGATCTCGGTGGACGGTACTGCGCATATATTTTTGGTGACAGATATCTTTATTTTTTTCTACCAAGCATTTTAAAGGCGATAAATCTATAATACAAAATACTTCAGTGGAAGTATGTTCTCTCGATCAACCAGATCATAATGTGCCAGACTACAGAAATGCTATCGAATTGATTAATGAAAGAACAGGAATCGAATTTTGTCTGTCCACCATAAAGAGCTAGGAGCGTGAAACTAGAAAACTGTTAACATTCTTAATTAATAAATATTAGACTGAATCGGTTGGTGACGGTACAACTGCCCCATGATAGTCACTGCAGATTTTAACAAGTTCTACCATATTCTGATCCCACCAACAATACAGTATAATTTTCGCAACTCTAATAATTACTTTCTGACAAGGCGACCCATGCTGGCCGGGCTTTTTCCATATGATGATTGAGCACGATGCTTTCGAGATGCATATCAGAAAAGTGCGGCTTCCCTAGTTATGACACCCACCCTCCTGGTTTTTTGGTTTATCCCCATAAATCTAGGCACTTGCAAATTGAAGTCAGTCCCAATGATTCTATTATATTTTCCTGTGTTCGTCGCGAATCGTCACAAAGCAGTGTCTTTTAATATTTTTCATCGACAGCTAATAACCCTTTTTATTTTAAAAGAAAACAAAATTACTCTAAAATTAGGATCCATGGGTAGACAGCGACATCCTGCCCCTACTAAGGAAGGCTAAATAGCTAGGGGTCACCTAGAGCTGCCGTTTAAGAGTCCCAAAACTATATTGTTCTCAACCACCATCTAATGATGCTAGAGGGTCATCTATAATAAGATGGTGTCAACAGCTTTGTCGTAGGCTATAAAGATATGGGATATGACGGATTGAACAAATCAATTCGTATCTAGAAATGGGGTTACCTCTCCATTTCCGGATGCAAATGCTACATAAGGCATCTCAGACTGAAGAGCGTTGTCCTCCAGATTAACAAGCGAACTAGCCGCTACAATGAAATACTGCGGAGGTACCAGGGCAGGCTGGTAAATGCTCTTAGGGATGTTAGGAATGCTATTTCAATCAAGAAATTGCAAAAGAGCATCTAGAATTAAACGGATCTCACCAGAACTGTAAAAATAAAACGGTTACAACACTGTCTTGTAAATAGGGATACCAAATGGTCCGAGTGAAAAAAGCGGACATTCCACAACCAACCGAAATTCTGGAAGTGAAGGGCTCTATTTCTGTCTCTGTGTTTTTTTCAAAATGATCACATTCAGCATCTTGGCCTCCACTTCGGAATTTTGAATCTGTTGCGCAAAGACTGGAAACGAGAATCAATCACATCCAAAGTCTTCAAAATGCTGTACAATTTTTCTTATAACGTTATATCATGGAATATTGATATATAAGAGATTGCGAAACACAAAAATCATTCAGAAAGATCGCTTATAAAGACATTTTTTTATGATTTATAGGCGGTTTTCTTGGGAACATGTAATTTTAATCTTCAAAAATATAATCAAACGAAAAAAGCGAAAATTTTTGCAATAAAGCGAATGGGAGACAGTTAAAGCGAACATCTTCGCTTAAAAACGGAAACATGATAACCCTACTTGCAAAGGGTATCCGCCAGAGACTCACAACCTAATAAATTCAGTCAACAGAATATATTTTTGATGGGCAACAGGAAACTAATTACACTGTCCAACAGTGAAAAAGAACTTTTCAAGTGACCTAGTGTACGTTGTAGGTCTTGACGAGTAGATCACGATAGCGTTTTTCAAAATTGTCTAACACCCCCAAAATCGGAAGTTATCGCTTAAAAACCGTTTTTCGGGTCTGCGATCACTCCCACTATCACAACGTCGCCATTTTTCAACCGATTTTCGATTGCTTTACGGTTTTGGAAAGAAATAGATTCAAGCTTTAATATGATATACATTTGTTTATACTTTATACAAAGCAACTTCGTGATTTTTTAAAAGTTATCTAAGATTTACACTTTTTTTATTCGATTTTCACACTTTGAAGTCATTTTTATATAACATTTTGTTAAAACACCTTAACTTTTTTACATTTAATCTTAAAGAAATATTAATTCCGAGTAAGAAAAGTTATGGTTTATTAAAATCGGTCGATAAATGCTTAAGTTACGACGCTTATTGTAAACAAAAAAATTCAATTTTCATCGACAAAAAAAATGTTTTAGATGGATAATTCGTTTGTTCATGAAGATATCGTAACCAAATTTGGTATAATGCTTAAGAACAATAAAAAACTTACAAGTGCCAAATTTGGTCGCAATATTTTAGAAAACAAACGAAATACAACAAATTTTGTTAAAAAATCGATTTTTTGACCGATCATTCCTATGGGAGCTATATGATATAGTCAACCGATTTTCTTCAAATTTGGCGTTTTGAAATTTTTTAGAGCACTTAGGCAATGTGCCAAATTTCAACAAAATCGGTAGACTATATCATATAGCTCCCATAGGAATGATCGGTCAAAAAATCGATTTTTTAACAAAATTTGTTGTATTTCGTTTGTTTTCTAAAATATTGCGACCAAATTTGGCACTTGTAAGTTTTTTATTGTTCTTAAGCATTATACCAAATTTGGTTACGATATCTTCATGAACAAACGAATTATCCATCTAAAACATTTTTTTTTGTCGATGAAAATTGAATTTTCTTGTTTACAATAAGCGTCGTAACTTAAGCATTTATCGACCGATTTTAATAAACCATAACTTTTCTTACTCGGAATTAATATTTCTTTAAGATTAAATGTAAAAAAGTAAAGGTGTTTTAACAAAATGTTATATAAAAATGACTTCAAAGTGTGAAAATCGAATAAAAAAAGTGTAAATCTTAGATAACTTTTAAAAAATCACGAAGTTGCTTTGTATGAAGTATAAACAAATGTATATCATCTTAAAGCTTGAATCTTCTTCTTTCCAAAACCGTAAAGCAATCGAAAATCGGTTGAAAAATGGCGACGTTGTGATAGTGGGAGTGATCGCAGACCCGAAAAACGGTTTTTAAGCGATAACTTCCGATTTTGGGGGTGTTAGACAATTTTGAAAAACGCTATCGTGATCTACTCGTCAAGACCTACAACGTACACTAGGTCACTTGAAAAGTTCTTTGATTTTTTTCAATTCTGTAGGACAGTGTTATCCATCACAAGGCCAAGATCTAAGATCGATCTTTCCAGGTTCAGCCATCGTACTAGCAAATGGATTGATCTTGGAACCGGTTTTTGTATGACCTCAACTACTTTAGGCATACTCCTATCAATTTCAATAACCCTAGTACGTAAACCATTTCTTATCATAGGTAGCTCTAATATAATTTAAGTAAGATTTGTCAGCGATTCCGTAAACCGTAAGGCCATACCGTGAGTTGACTTATAAATAAAAAAGGAAAATCCTGAAGGTATGCAACGTTTTCTTAAATTTTATTAAATTCTAGCTTCTACATCGGTTCCTTCACCAGTTCATGAGATGATAGATCTGGGGCAATTTTGACAATTCCATAGCTTTAAAAAGATTAAATTTTGCACACATAATCTTACGACTTTTTTCGTTATGGATAGCGAAATTGATCAAATCAAAACCATGTCTTTAACTTCACCAGTTCCGACCAGTATTGGAGCTACAGAATCAAGGTACTTTGTGAATATTTATGTTTTTTTATTTTATATTTAAACCAGATTGTAAATAAATTAAACAAAAAATAAGGATTTTACAAAAAAATTATGAGAAATTGTAAACTAATTGCCGAAGAACAAGAATTTTGAGGTTAAGGAACGAAGAGGGTCGCGAAATAAAATCCTGAACTCGAATGTCGTGACCAAAGATTATCGTCTCTTTTCCCCCGAACAACGAAGCATTTTATCTTTATTTATTTTTGGGAGGAAAAGTTGACGGTAATTTTTGCAAGATCTTGCCGAAATGAAGCAACAGAACAGCTGTTAATCCGCAGTGCTTCGGAAAGCGAATCCGAATAAATTGTTCGGATTCGTTTTGGAAATAAATGTTTGGAGCTCTCATTGTTTGAGATCTTAAAAATTAAGCAACAGAATAGCTCGAATAATAAAATCTTACAATCTACTCTAACTCTTCATTATACTAGACCTAAATATTTGAACTCCATTAATTATCTTTAAATAAAAACAGATGGCCTCTTCTCGCAATTATACCTACATATAGGTCTAATCAATAATATTACTAATGTATCCAAGTCACTTATGTATTATATAATGTACATATGTACAACCTATTTACTTATTAAGGCTCATGATGCCAGTTTTCTCATATGCACGTTTATGGCATACATAAAAGTTACATTTGTCTTTATACATATGTATCTAATACATATATATATCTAAATATACATATATATGTGAGCTACTCTTGAGATATATTTGGTAATTTTGTTGTTGGCTAGTTTTTGGCCAATTTATTTGAGCCATTAAAATTGTATGATAAAGCGAGGCCATTAATTGTGTTGCTTAATTTTCGTTTTAACGCATTTTATCAAAGCAAAAGAAACTCGGCCGGACCTTTGGCTTGGGGTGCAACAACAAAAACAACAGCAAATTGTCATGGGCAGGGGGTTCCGAGGGGGTGTCCAGTTTATTAGTAAAGCAGCATTACCAGGTTTCCCCCCGCGCTGAGCAACGCCCAAGTCTATGGACGCTTAGTTCGTCTAATGTGTTTTTATTATTTTCCAGGGCCAGCAAAGGAATAGTACAAAAAATCGATGGGATCTACTTGGACTACATACTATGGACTGGATATATGGACTGGGGGATGGGGTGAGGTGAGTTGGAGCTAAGATACACAACGCATTGTTTGCCGTTGTAATTGCGGTGGCCTAAATGGCATACATAAGTGTGCGAGGGTGGGCTAAAGGAGTACTGGATAAAAGAGGGAATATTTAGATGAATTGAAAAGTTCTTCCTGAAAAAAACGGCAAGCCTGGAAAGAATTCTGATAAAAATGATACGCGGCAATTTTTTTTTTTATATATGCTATGGCTTTTGAGTATTTCCCAGTGTAAAAGGTTATAATAAAATATATTGTTTCTAAGAAAATCGATGGTGCTCCGGAAAATGAGAAAACCAATCTGAACTATTTATTTCGGATGCATTTTCGTTCCCTGGAAACCCACTTTTTTTGCCAATATTTCCTTTTTATTTTTGAATAAATTCGTATATTTTAAAAAAATGATTTTTGGCCCAGACGGTGGCCAAGCCTGGATTGACGGCCAGGAAGGTTCTTCTGTGTGTTTGGTGGGATTGGCAGGGAATCATCCACTATGAGCTGCTCCCCTATGGCCAAACGCTCAATTCGGACCTGTACTGCCAACAACTGGACCGCTTGAATGCAGCACTCATGCAGAAGAGGCCATCTTTGATCAACATAGGCCGAATTGTCTTCCATCAGGACAACGCCAGGCCACACACATCTTTGGTGACGCGCCAGAAGCTCCGGGAGCTCGGATGGGAGGTTCTTTTGCATCCACCGTATAGTCCGGATCTCGCACCAAGTGATTACCACCTATTTCTGTCCATGACGAACGCGCTTGGTAATCGGAAGTTGTCCACAAGAGAGTCCTGTGAAAATTGGCTCTCCGAGTTTTTTGACAATAGGGAAGCGAGCTTCTATAAGAGGGGCATTATGAAGTTGGCATCTCGTTGGGAACTCGTCATCGAACAAAACGGCGCATATTTGACTTAAATCGCATTATTATAACCAATTTTATGAACAATTGAAAATTCAATAAAAATACCGCAAGACTTTTTTGACAACCTAATATATCCTTATATATATATGTCAACGATGAAAAACTTTTTTATATAATAGAGAGATATACGAAAATAGAGCAACAACTTAAAGAGCTTAAGCAGACATTTGCCAAATGGAATGGTATTGTCAGAGTAGCCAGCAAACAAAGTCTGAACTTTGGTGGGCTAGGCTAGCCTTGGATGTGGGCGAGACAACCTCAGGGCGGCGTTCCTTAATAATACTCTTGCATATCAAATTCCAGATCTTGATGGCTGGGCCGCAGGGAACGCACAGCCAGTAGCGGTTGGCCCAGCAGCGTTGGAGCATTGTGTTCCAGAGTGCACAGTTTCTTGTCATCATTCAGATTTACCAACAAAACCTTGACGTTCAAACCATAAGTTGTGGAGAGAGAACCCTCAGATGTGACGATCGAGGTATCCAAATATCTGCAGTGACCTTGGTGGTTGTTATTTAACTTGCAGTTGGACAAGTTCCAGACCTTTATGGTACGATGATCCCAACCGCAAGAGACAATGATGGGGTTGCCTAATCAGAGCTATCCTCCTGGATGGTGAGCTTGCACTCATCCTAAGTGTTTCGAAGACAATCTGACGGTTGCCAGCGGAGCAGGCAACAGAGAACACATCCTGGTCCCTCGAAGCGACGAGAGGCCCAGTCCCATAGACTAAACATAGTCTATATAGATTAAAGATTTTTTTTGAATCCCCACTCTGTTGCACTCTTAAGAACTTTTCAAACCCACCCCGCTTAGAATATAAATGTAATGCAGGCAGAGTGGACAGAGCTATCTAACATAAATTGAATTTCATAAAGGATACTTTTATGTCCATTATATACAGCACACCCACACACACACACCCAACTCCCACACACATACATACAGTCATACATTGACAGCTTAGATGGACCAACGTCGTATCCATCCATATATGGGGGTCCTGCTGAACGAACGCTCATATCTTAACGTCTTCCGTTTATTTTCATATACATTCATATATAACTAAGTATATATGTATGTGTACGTGCTGTGTGTGTGTGTGTATATATATATGTGTAAATGTGCGTATGTCTGTGCTGTGTGTGTGGGTGTGGGGATGTTTCTGTTGGTTCTTCGTTGGGTCAGTGGGACGTCGAAGGTGGGGGGAGCATGAGTATGTATGATTTTTATTGTTATTGTTTTGTCCTTTTTATGATGTTGCACGTATAGCTGTAACTTTGCTAAACTCTAAATGTGTTTGTGTGAGTGTGTGCGAGTGTGTGTCTGTGTGTACCGCAAGATAAATACACACATGCACATAAATACTTATGTGTATATAGAAAGATAGAAAAATCGAATGGAAAAACGAAAAAATGAAACAATAACAAAACCGACGAACAAAACGTAGATAGAGAGACAACACACACACATACATAAGCTTATATCCACACACACACCCACACACACACTCACCCGTATACGTTTATAATTGGGTGGCATTGATGTGCTGAGGGTGTCGCAGTCGCAGTCGCTGCTTAGGGGGTGGCATTGGCGTTGAATTTCACCCCCAAAGTTGGAATACAATTTTTTTTTTCTTCTTATGTTTTGCTTTCTCTTTGTTGATTTAAGCGCGCTTCGTACAGTCCGTGCAGTACTCCGCCACCCCCCCGCGTTGCTGTTGTTAAGGGCTGCTCTTGTTTGCTTTTGAGTTTCTTTGCCAAGTCCCCTCCCCACCCACTTCCCAGTCCCAGGACGCTTTCCGTTGTGTTTGTGGTTGTAATTTGAAGCCAAAAACAACAACTACGTCGTCTAAGGTTGATTTGTTTCCGCCCTGTATATGAAACGTTATGGATTATGATACATATTTATTTTTGTTCTTCTTGTTTTTTGGGTATATGCGCATAACTTTATGTAATATGTGTCTAAGGGGCGTGTTGTCCTGCTTCCTGGTTGGTTGAACATTTTCATAATTTCTGTGGTTACATTTGGCGGGTGCGTTTTCATAATTTTCGTTATGAAAAGCTTCAGCCACAAAATGGCGGCCATATGGCGTATGCGCAATGTTTTGTAAGCCCCCACCCGGAATCTTTAAATATCATTTCTGTTTCCCAAGTAATCGATAAAGCATGTAATATTTTATATTTACACAGCATAAAAGAAAAACTGCCAAAAAGCAGTGGAAGAAGCTGAAAAAAAGGGCAAATTGTACCCCTTTTGGCGTCTGGCGCACTCTTTCCCAGCCAGCAGCTCAGGGGTGTTCACTCCCATTTCCCATTTTTATTGGTACGTTTTATTTCTGCTCTTGCTTTTTCGCAAGTTTTAATGCGGATTTTCTCAGCTCCTGCTATCAGCGTCTGTCCTTTTGCTGATTGTTCTTGATGTTGTTGTTGTTGGTATTGTTGGTATTTACTATAGAGCAAGGTGATTCTTTTCTTTACTCTTTTTTCTTTCTGGTATTTTTATTTGTATTTGAACTGGACATTGCTTATATGTACTTGTCCAGGGGTGAGGGGTGGGGTGGGAAAGTGACTCTGCGTATTTCGTAGCTCCAAATGTAGTTGGTGTTGTTGCTGTTGCTGTTGTTGTTGCGTTGCTTGACGAGACTTCCGGTAGTTTTTCAACATTTTCTACAAAAAGTAGATTTATTATACGTGCCACAAACACACACACTGACACTGAAGGCAACTTTGCTACGTGCAAGACTTAACACACACACACACACATACATACGCACAACATTTCTTTATATGTGTGTACATATAATACCCCTAGAAAATTGAGAGAAGTGGCAAACGTGACCCGGAGTGTAACTAAGCGGGCTTAGTCCAAGCAAAAGGTGCCACCTCAAAGCTGCTCCCCAAAGTGATGACGGTGCAGTCTTAAGCACTTGTTTGATTAAGTCTGAGCAACTGCTTCAGGACTTAGGACTTGAAGCATCTAACTAAAATTCACAACATTTTTTTTTGAGGTTTTATAATATATGCAACTTATAAAACTGTTTGTGGGGACTTTTGTAATAAATAGGATTAGGTAAATGCAAGCATAACTTTACTATGAAATACAAAAGGAATTGTGAGTACAGCAATAACAAAGAGAATACAAATTGGACAAAATTGTCCGAATATTTTGTTCGGATTCGTTTTGAAACGATTTATTCTGTCTTTTAAGGAAAAAAAAAAGTTTTCTGAATTACGCAAAAACGAATTTGAATAAAATGGTTAGGTTTGGTTTTTTCGTTGATGAAGGAAGCTTAAGATTCATCTAGCATATGCTTTATAGCTCAAGGTGTATATTCTAGAACATATAAAAGAGACGTAGGAGATCTCAAAAGTTTCCTTAAGTATGATCTGGGTGAAAAGAAAAGTCGATATACCAATATTTGTCTGTCTGTATGAATGACTAGATATCAGAGGTGAAATGGGAGACAAGTTTATTTAATTTTTTGATATTGATATATGATTTGATATATCCTGATATATGTATTATAGCCGACATAGGTCTTTTTCAGAGAACATCGAAAAATAAATCAAAAGTTTAAGATGGATAATTCGTTTGGTAATGATCGTAATCAAATTTCGGCATTCTGGAGTTATTACGTAGTTTCCAAGCACAGTAACAAATTTGATCAAAATCAGTTGAGTATAATATAGCTCCCATACCAATCGGACGGTCAAAAACTCGGTGCAAAATACGTCAGATAAAGAAAATAATTTCAAATCTTTTCGAGTTCTTAAGTAATTTAAGGTTTGGTGGTACTGGGTATCCCAAAGTCGCCCACTCCCGATTTTAACGTAACTTATAAATTCTAAGCAATTTTTGGGAATCTTTGATCAGACTGACGTCGGGCTACCAAATTCATTTTTTTTGTTTACTCTAAAAAAAAAATTCAAGTTTGCATCTTTTTTAAAATATATATTTAAAAATCAAATTAGGTATTGCTTTTAAAAAATTATATTTTTTCTATAGATTTTATCGGCAAACATTTTAAGAATGCAGTGAAAATTGACGAATATTTGACTCTCTCATAGGTTAATCCCATAATTGTAGTTTCCAAAAATTTCATTGTTGAAAACTATAGTCTCTATATCGACTAGGCTATATGATTATACAATGTTATTCTTGATTAAGAATAATAATTAAGAATTACCACGAAAATCGTATGACCATCAACAGCGACTATTATATAGCGTTATTGAAGCGTTTGAAGAATTAAATCACGATAAAGCGACCCCATTTAAAGAAGAAAAAAGAGCTGTTTTATCAAGACAAATCAATGAAAACGATAGTAAAATTGCATGAATTTGGCTTTGAATTGCTTTGGCATCCAGATCATCTCCAGATCTGGCCCCTGTTCTCAGACCTCAGGAGAATGCTCGCTGGAAAGAGATTTAGCTCCAATGAAGAGGTAATCGTTGAAACGGATGTCCATTTTGTGGCTAAAAAAACTTCTTATCATAAAAATTGTATCGAAAAGTTGTAAGATCGATATAATCGGTGCATCATTTTTGATAGCAACTATGTTGAATAAAAAAAATCGAATTTTTTCCAAAATAATATGTTTTTATATTTATTGAAAAGTTATTTTAGTTGCACCGTTTATGACTCAAGAACTGCTGGGCAGACTTGGATGATCTATAATTTATTACATTTGCCTCCGCCCTCAATAGCAGAATAAAACTTAAACTATATCAGAAAAATTCACATTAAAAGAAGTAATCTATTTTAATAGTTAAGGAACTTTGATAGAAGGAGATGTAGAATATTTAAATTGTTTTTCAATCATAGAAAATTGGAATTGGTCAATATAATAAGCAATACGTATGGTACGCTCTTCTCCTGTGCATGCGGAATCAGAAAAATGGAAAGTTCTGACATACAGGTGCAAGTATAGGGTATTTTAAAATCGGGCAGCACAGACTATAGCATTCATGCATGCAATAAAGAAAATTACAGGGGATATTGTTGTCTGGATGATCTCAATTGAATAACGAAAAGCGTACGGGGGTTCGGGAGCGAAAATCAGGGTGTGGAGTCCACTAGTTTTTTATACCCTATACTTAAAAGTAAAAAGGGTATACTAGATTTGTGCAATGTATGTAACGTACAGAAGGAGGCGTGGTGGACCCCAATTCCTTTATACCAAAGTGCTTATCATAACCTCCGATAGCGGTACGATACTTTACCACCTGAAGCGCATATTTCCTGTGAAGATGAAGTTTATTCAATCATGTTAATATCTTCCCCCGTTTTCTCGCTGCAGATTTTTAGCCAAACCATTTAATATTATGAACTGAAATTTGACAGAGCGATGAGTCATGAATTCATGCACCCGAATTAAGTTGATATTAACCCCATATACTTTAAATTGATTTTTTGACGTAACTCCCGGTTCTCATCAAAAATCGGTAAAAATTTGCAGAGCTTGTAGGTATGAATATAGTTTTTCTAGAAGGAATATGCAGGAATACAATTTTTTGGAGAAGAAAGGTACAGGGTGTTACACTGTCAGGCATCGCCTCGTTTGTATTACATTTTTTATATACTATACATATGTGTTAAGGTTACTGAAAATTTAATTGCTTGGTATTGAGCTGTGATTTCATATAGGATTCAGATCTAAAAACACAAATATGTTATCCAAACTTATCAAATTATATCGAATAACATGTAGACTCTACTAACATTTTGGATACATTCTTAGGTCAAAAAGAAGTCAACTCTTAAACTTTTACCTTTCTTGTTTCCTCCTAGTTGTTGCTTACCAGCTAATTCTTCGCCAACCTTACCCTTTGCGTGCAGGGTATTTCAACTGACAGTACCTTCAAATTTTTCATTCGAATATCATGCAAAAAGTAACCTGACTGCTATACCTCACAAAAAAAAAAATAAAAATAAAACCCTAGGAAAGGCTTGAGTCTACTTAAACCCTAACACTTGGGGCGAGCTTACAGGTGAGTGGAATATTTTTATACCATTTTTATATGTCCGCAATTTCTTTTTTGCCGCTATTTTACTTGGTGTTTTTTTTTTGCAAATTTTTTCACATTTTTATAGCAGCAGCAGGACGAAAGAAAGTAGAGAGAGCGAGAAAGGATAAAGAAATTCACCACAAACTAAATGTGTTTGTGGCGCTTGATAGCGACGTCAGCAAAGTTGCTGTCAGGGCGAGGGGTTTGGTGGAAGGTGGGGCAAAGGGTGTTCTGCTCTAGCTAGAGGTGAGAAACGCGAGACACGATAGCCGCTACAAAATGATGGCGGCAAAGCAAACGAAATAAATGAAAAAAAGGAGAAAAAATTAATTTTATCCTTTCCATTTCCGTTGTTGGTTGTTTTTTTTTTTGCTGTGTGGTTTCGCATGTGTGCGTGTGTGGGTGTGAAGTGTGCATGTGTGTGTATGTGTGTGTTGGTGTCTATTATAAGTGTGTGTGTGTTAGTTTGCCATCTTTCTTAACTCGTTCCCTTTGGCTACGTTCTTCATTATTTTAACGTGAGCTTTTTCTCAATTTTTTTTTTCGTGTTGCCTTTTGTTATAAATCTTGAGGTTGAGCACTCGACTGGACGCCATTTTTTATTTTTTACCTACAGACACCCCGTCCCCTGTGCAGAGCCCATCATTTACTCGTTCGCGCCGTTTTACTCCTTTTCTTTTTTGCTTTTGCAATTCTGTCAGTTGCTTGGTCAGCGTCTGTCTCCTGGGAGTGGACAACGACGCTTGACCAGATTGCTGTGCAGGCTGCATATGTATATCTTTTATCTTTAAAATAATTTATAGTAGCATCAATCGATTGGAACAGTACCAAGAGGGTTCCTTTTTGGTGTTTTTATTTGATTTGTTTGGGTAGCTGTGACTGCTCGCATTGATTTGCAATTTTTATTGCGTATACGCCAAGTGTGTGTTTTATGAAAATTTAGGAAGATTTACTTGGCAGTTTTTTGGAGCTTCTAATAAGCATTACCTCATTCTTTCTTGCGGTTAGACTTTACCAATTCTTTGCACTGCCTAATGAAGCAATTTCTTCCCAGAGTCTCAACCGGCATCAACCTTAACTCAAAACTCACATCGTCGTCAATGTAATCAACATCTCTGCATCTTCATCTTCATCTTCGTCAACGCCAAAAGTTTCGTCGTTGTCTGCCATGTTTATTTTGACTTGGTTGTCACTGTCAAGCGGTTAACTCCCCCAAAATGGCCCACACCCCAACCCCCCCTGGCAACATCTTGAAAAGTTTTTCATTTATTTACACACAGCAGGCACATACAATTATGTGCGCAACGTAAAAATTTTAATTTCAAATTTGAATCTGAGCACATGATGAGGAGCAGCTCTCCAGCCTGCTCGCTGCTCATTTCCACGGCAAAATTTTCTTAATTTTCCGGCACTTTTTCCATAAAGGCAAATAAATTTGTCAGAGCACGCCGTGTCTTATTCGGAAACCGCTTGCGTGCGCTCCGTCGCCTTTTTGTGACGCCTACCACTTTATACCCCTTTAGCTCCTTTGGCTGGGGGGGTGTTATCAGCACAACGACATCTTCAGACAGCAGCCGGAACAGACATTTTTTGGCTTATGCTAAAATTACATCAAAAGTGCTGCTGGAATGTAGGCGGACAGAGCGTCAAATCCTGAGACAGACAGACGGATAGAAGACAAGAAGTTGAGAAATAAATGCCTGGGCGTCTGGACCTGGCCCCGCTTATGTGCAGCAATGTCAAGATTGCCGTATAAATGCCAGGACATCTTGGATTGGATTGTGACTGCGAGTGAGCAGTTGCTATCTTCATAATGACTTTGAAGTGGCAAACAATTTTCAAGAATTATCAACCTGGTGCCAAGGTGAAAATTAAAATTTTACTTTATGCTCAGTCAGCGCAAAGGGTGTCAAGCCTCCAACCGCCAGCCCCCACTCACCGACTCCCCCGTAAGGGTATAATTTATAATTTAATTGAAATAAAATTGACTGCTTGTTGGGGTAGTTCCGTATCTTGGCTAAGTCGCAAATTGAATATGCAGAGTGTATCCATCTATCTATCTATATACGTATATATTACAGCCCAACTCGACAATGAAGTTACTCGCAAAAACTTCAAAGTAACTTTTACTTATGTATATACTTCCCCATGTACTCTACTATACATACATACTTATATGGTTAGTCCTGACGAGTAACTTTAAATAAGTCAATAAGGAAACACATTTCATAGCTTAAGGACACAAAACTATTCGCCACTTTGAAAACTTAAACTTGGAGCATACGAATTTAATATGCATTGCAGGCTACCAAAAACCTGCACAACTTACTGGGCGGCGGGGGGGAGTGGCTTGGACGAGGGACAGCTCCGGAACTTTACGCAGGCAGATACTAGACAAAAACGTAGTGAAAGCTTGTCATAAACCGGCACAAAAACTAATAGAAACAGCAGGGATGGTAGGTATGCTCAATACCGACTTCAAGATACCCTAAAACGTCTAAAATAAATTGCATGTTGGTGAAGTTTCTATGAGAGTTCTAAGAGTTTCCATTGAAGTTTGGTTCGAATTAAAATTCCAATAAGTCGTGCAGTGACGGGGTCACAGGAGGTGAAACTAATACGGTCCGAACTCCTTTTTGCTCTGGGATGATTAACTTACGAGTTATAGCTCAACTTTGTCCTAGTGCACAAATATACTTTGGCCGATTGGTATCATATTGGTACCCTAATGTAGTTTGAGACGCAACTGCTAGGACCTTGGACTCCTTTTTGTTCTAGGACCCTTAGTTACTCCTCTCCCATTATTACTTCTCTCCATTTGTTACTTCTCTCCGATTGCTACTTCTCTCTTTCATTGTTATTTCTCTTCCATTGTTACTTCTCTCCCATTGTTACTCCTTTTGGGAGCTTAGGGCCCCTTTCTCTTGCATCGGCTTCAGTAATCGTTTCTTATTTACGTTCGATCCAATGATAAGTTAGATGCGACTTATCCCACTGGTGCCATCTAACGTCAACTGGGCGTAGCGTCCCTTGATGATGTGGCTACCATCCAGGCTTCCAGAGGAAGAAGCTCATTTTCTGGATTAGCATACATGTTGCTCGCCAGAGTCATATGTGTTTGGAAGCCACGCCATTTATTTGCGAAGATTAAAACCAAGGTAGGTTTAGGTTAGGGCGGCACGGAATTGGCCCGTTGTGATACCGCTGGATGGACCAACCTCCCCACAGGAGGTTTCCTTTTCGATCTAATAGTCATGCAAATCTTTCGGCCTCGAGCGGCTTCTAGGACTCTTTTCTGAGATCTGGGAACGGCCATCGAAGAAATATGACTTCAGGAATTAGAGCCTTGTCTTGCACAGCTTGGGAAATAACAGAAAAAGTGCTGTACCGTCTCCAGCACCTCCACATCTCCACAACTTCTAAAGGTAACAGCAGCGGTGTGAGTCTTTTCAGATCGCAGTGAGTTTTCCAAGCTTTTTACATTATATTATTTTATACTTCCTTGTGAGGCTATCTGGAGCAGTTGCGTTTAGGTCGGTTTGTTTACAAAAAAGTTGGAAAAAATAGTTGAGAGCTCTTCAAGACCAAATCCTGACTCCGTAAACTGAAATTGTGGTAATTGATTTGAAGAGATTAAGACTGGTAAAAGTATTAGCCTGGGGTTTTCAAATCGATCTCTAGTTTATTGCTGTATGAGGTGAAGTTGGATTCTAAGACAGGACTGAGCGAAGGTCTTAGTATTCACTGCGGAAAAGTAAATGATGAAGGAAAAGAGGCGCTTGGGAGGACGTGTTTAGCAGTTATGGCAAGTTAAGTTATTTTGGAAGACAACAATGCTCCAAAAATGCTGGTAGCTGATCGAAATGTAGTCAGACCTATCTTCAACGATATCAACTCCAAGCGGGTCACCAAAACCTAATACACCCCCAGCTTGCAGTGTATTAAAAAAGGCAAACTATTGGAAAAAGTTGTGCTCTGTCAGGTCACTGCAATGTCCAAGGAAAATCAATTTAATTTTTGCTCATGTTCATCGTGGAATGGCAAACATGAGCGAAGGTTGTACAACTTGGCCCAAACGGGGATTGGTTTTTGGTTGCCCCTAAGGTAGAAAATTTCACTTAAGTCACTTTGAACTTGTGCAAGTGTTGTTCAACACGCTCCCACTCACGTTCCCACTCACACTCAGACGCACCCATACCCCAAATCTCTCTCTCGGACTATTCATCAGTTTTGGATCATGTGCAGAAAGTTACATCTTAAGTTGCTGGCCAGTTTTGAAAAGTGCCACTCTCGTGGGAGTGACCATTAGAGTCCATATTTACATTTGCAGCATTTGTGATGTGGCGACATTATAGCCGCTACGCCTCCATGCTTGGATAGATAGTGTGCGTGCCAGAACGTACTCCGTGTCCGGGTGTCAAACCCCAACCCTGGCAGCCTTTACAGCCGGAGTGTGTATTTTTATTGGGCTTGCAGAAAGTTTTAGTGAATTTTTGATGGGTTTTTAGCAGGTGTTGGCATTGGGCTTGGAATTGTGACCAAGTGTGACAAGTTTTACAATTTTTGGGAAGTTTTTTTTCTGTAAGTGAGTGAAACAAAAAGCATCAACAAAAACAACAACGCACAAAGATCCAAGCTAAACTTGGTTTTTGAGAAACTTTTAATTTAATTTCGCTTGTCTTGCATTTTAAAGTAAAACAATTTTTTTTTGAAAAAATACAAAATTACTGCCTAAAAAATATTTCTTAATGCCAGGGCTGCAAAATTCCGTACAAGTTCTTAGGAGTCCCTTTTGAATAATTTGGGCTCACGTTCGGATTTCTGTATCCAGGCTTTAAAATATTGAACCTTTTTTTTAATTCATTCGAATAAGGAGCTGCAAGAATTTAGAATCCATTTGTCGTACAGCTGAATATATCTTAGCTTAGAATTGGTGAAATACCTACATCAAAGATTTATTCGATTTTATTTAAGAATACAGCAAATATATGGCATTTATTCAAATCTCCCTAAAATATACAAAGTTTATGGATACAAATGATAAATAGCGCATGTATGGCCCAAACCAAGGGTACATTTAATATGATATACCCTATATTATGAAGCAATCCGATTTCGACTAAATTCGCTATATAAAATGCAAAGTTAGCTGAAGAATGATTTATGACGAAGATGTCAGTGCCGTTTTATGATTATAAAGCAAATATTCGATGTATGCAGTAGTTCGATTCAAATAAAACTTGCCACATATCAATATCGCCTAGACTATTTCAAAATTTGATTAATAAGTTATTTAGAAGGTATTAGTTTATTGGCGCTAGTTTGTCTATTTCTCCCACTGTGCGTCCAAGCTTGTCTAAACAATAGCTTAAAGATGGCGTCACAATTTTTTTTTTTTATAACGAATATCACCCACATGCTGACTTTGTCAGTAGATGGCGCCACTATCGACATCCCGTTCTTTTACCATGATCAACAAAATCTTATATATAGATGGCGCCATTATCGGGTATCCTATTCTACAACCATGAATGCCAAAGCCTGTGCAGACGGCGACACGATAGCTTATCCTTTTCTACAACTAAAATCGACATGCCAACATTGTCAGTAGATGCCGCCACTATTGCACACCCTTTTCTTCTACCATGATCATCAGAACCTATTATGCAGATGGCGCCACTATCGCATATCCTGTTCTACAACCATGTCCATCAGAGGCTGTGTTGCGTTGTGTTGCTTAGAGGGCGCCACTATAACTTATTCTTTTCTACAACCAAGATCAACGACATGCCAACATTGCAGATAGATGGCGTCACTAACGCCTATCCTGTAGTGTGACCATGTTCATCGGAGCTTGTGCTGCGTAGATGGCGCTACCACATCCTTTACAACCAAGATCACCGAAGTGCTGATGTTGTCAATAGATGGCGCTAGTACGTCACTGTTACTTTTTATACCCTGTACCGTATGGTCCAAGGGTATATTAAGTTTGTGCAAGCCGAAAATGTATGTAACATATAGAAGGAGACGTCGGAGACACCCCAAAGTTACCTAAAATATGATCAGGGTGAATAGAAAGTCGATATACCCATGTCCGTCTGTCCGTCTGTCCGTCCGTCCGTCTGTCCGTCTGTCCGTCCGTCCGTCGTGTGAACGCCTAGATCTCAGAGATGGTAAGAGCTAGAGTTACCAAACTTTCACATTATCCCAGACTTTCACATTAGACAAGTATTTATTTTATGTTTTTGATATCGGGGATAAATTATATAGCTCCATGGGATGTTTGAGACGACCTCGAAAAAAAAGCGTTTTAGATGAATAATTCGTTTGTTTATGAAGATATCGTAACGAAATTTGGCAATCGAAAGTTTTTTATAGTTCCCAATCACTGTACCAAATTTGATCAAAATCGGTTGACTATATCATATAGCTCCCATAGGACCGATCGGCCAAAATAACTTTTTTAAAGAAAAATTGGCTATATTTCGTTTTTTAATAAAGATATCCTAACCAGATTTGGCGTTTGGAAATTTTTTAGACCACTTAAGCAATGTGCCAAATTTTAACAAAATCGGTGAACTATATCATATAGCTCCCATAGGTCCGATCTTCCAAAACATCGATTTTTTAACAAAATTTGTTGTGTTTCGTTTGTTTGTTAAGATATTGGGACCAAATTTGACATTCGTGAGTATTTTATAGTTCCTAAGCACTGTACCAAATTTAATCCAAATCGTTTGACTAGATCATATAGCTCCCATAGGACCAATCGGTCCAAAAAACACGTTTTTTATACAAAATTCGATGTGTTTTGTTTGTTTGTAAAGATATTTGAAATAACTTTGGCGTTCATATCTTTTTTAAGGTATTTAAGCACCGTGTCAAATTTTATTGAAATCGGTTGACTATATCATATAGCTCCCATAGGAACGATCGGTCAAATAAAAATTTTTGTTAAACTTCTTCTGTTTTTGGTTTTTTGTGAAGAAAACGGACTTTATTACAAGCTAGTGGTACAGGGTATCCTAAAGTCGTCCGCGCCCGACTTTACGTCCGCCATTTTTTTATTTGTTTGGTAAAGGCAAACAAGATCAGGCAAATGGATCACCTTTTTTTTCGTTACTCGGATCTCAAAAGGCAATTTGTCATTTTTGCAGAAAGGGTTATATATCGACAAAACGATTCTTCCTACTCTGCTCAAAGAGATAAAGGAGCTAACCATAACTACATATTCAGAGATTACCAATTTTTTTCTAAGGCCTTATTTTTCCAATATTTTTCTTTAAAATCACTTTGATATGATCATGTATGTATTTGCTGAAAATTAGATTAGCTTTTTTGATTTTCGTACTATAGATTATTGGAAAATCAACAAATAATCCCAAAAACGAGTTATTTATCCTGCAAACTTCCAGGCGATGGGTTAGCTTAGAGCATAACGTGTCTAAAATAGTCAGAAAAGTTTTGGTTTTCGAGCTGAAGCTTGCTATTAAGCAGAGGGTGTAGCCAGCTTCCGATTATTAATAAAATTTGGTCAAGTAAAAAACCCAAG
The DNA here is from genome assembly GCA_037043745.1 of Chymomyza amoena. Classification (NCBI taxonomy): domain Eukaryota; kingdom Metazoa; phylum Arthropoda; class Insecta; order Diptera; family Drosophilidae; genus Chymomyza; species Chymomyza amoena. The sequence continues at coordinate 25,996 of JBAMAX010004587.1, forward strand.
TATAGGTCTTAACCTTAGATGGTGTCTAAAATAGTCAGAAAAGTTTTGGTTTTCGAGCTGAAGCTTGCTATTAAGCAGAGGGTGTAGCCAGCTTCCGATTATTAATAAAATTTGGTCACACTGGCATTCTTAGTAGACAGAATAAAACCCAAGTATAGGTCTTAACCTTAGATGGTGTCTAAAATAGTCAGAAAAGTTTTGGTTTTCGAGCTGAAGCTTGCTACTAAGCAGAGGATGTGGTCAGCTTCCGATTATTAATAAAATTTGGTCACACTGGCAACCTTATTAGAGAGAATAAAACCCAAGTATAGGTCTTAAACTTAGATGGTGCAGGGCTCGAGCCCCTAAATGGAACGGATCCCAAAGGCAGTTGCCTTTTTGATCCTATTTTTATACCTGTTCTGGATGGAATCCTAAGCAGAAGAGCGTAAGGCTTTAAAAGGTTTTTATAGTTACCTCAATATGTTCCGTCAACTGCTACTGAATTTTTATTTAGATCTCTGTATTTTCGAACTTTCTGTTTGCGTAGGGTACTAGAAACATTTACACTAATATATGTTATATGTACGTAATACATTACACAAAGTGCCCAACTTTTGTTGGTTAGTATCGAATTTGAATTTGAATTTTGGTTCTAACTGCAATTCCTATATTGTGCGTTTAGGTGTTCCCATCGCTGTGTATGGGATTACATTCATAAGGGGGGAAACAACACAGTCAAATATTTTAGGTACCTCTGAAATTCACCGAGCTATATTTTCATTTTATTTGTTTGTACGCTTGTTGTTTTGTTTTCAACCGTGCGTAACATGGCCAACACTCGATCCTTACCCCACACTCCCAGCCCCTTACCATCAACCACTGTCGTTTGCTTTGTCCTGTTCGAATATAAACGCGTCCTTATTATCAACGATATCGCTGTATTTATTGTTGTTGCAAACAGAGCTTGTTGTGAAAATTGTAAAACGTTTTATTTTTCACAGATAAAGCGCATTTACGCAATGCCACCAATTGCAGCTCCAACTCCAACCAATCGACAGGAAAAGGGTCAAACCCACTGAACTGCTTTTAAACGAATGCACTCGCACTTTCACAGAGCGAATGCTATTTTGGAAAACAAACTGCAGCCACAGAAACGCCCAAATTTGTAGTGTATGTAATTTTTTTGTAGAGTAACTGAAACCAGCGAAAGGATAACTATTCCAATTGGTCTATTTATTACAATCGAGAAAAGTTGGCAAAATTAAAGCGCATTGGTAAGAGATCTAAAACCGAGCCGTGCTCTCATCTTTTTAAAGTCTATCTAACTCTCATAGCTTAACCCCATTTTCCCAAGTGCATGCACTCTGCTTTTAACCCACCTTTAACTTTATATCCTTTTAGAGCAACCAACAAATTTGATCTCATACATTTTACAGGTGCATAAGACTATAAAATTCCAACTGAGCGATATCCATATCTGCAGAGCTCTGCAATCCCCATAAACCTAAAAGGCAAGCAACATGAGGCACACTTCTAACATGTACAGAGCTTCAATTGAAATTGGAAAATCCTAGCAGCTGGAGTCTGGGGGGCGTGGAGTCAAGTGAAGGGCACTTACATGACACGACAATAACTTTGACTTGACCATTCGACCGTTGCTCATATCTGACAGTCGGACTGGACTGCTTGGGCTTGGGTTGCCAACTTTCTTGCATGCTTCCTGTTTATTTGTCTGTTGCCATTTTGTCTTCTTCTACAGAGATGAGTGGTTACTCTCCAACAGACGCACAGACAGTTGTTGGATAACTCATATACCCCAGGTACAAGTGACTCCGGCAGAGTCCAAGCTGAACAAAGAGAAATATTTATGCGTAGGGCTGGCTGGTGAGTTGACTGGTCGGGACTCCTGCAGGCGATTACCACTAAGGGAAAGCCAAAAATTCCAAATTCAAATCCAATTCGAAATGAAAAGAAGGTAAAAGCCTTTACTGGTTGGTCACACTGGACTCACACACACACACACACACACTGGTCACACTGGCCGCACCAACCGCATCACTCGCTGCCGTTTATGATGAAAAATGTCCAAAATTACTTTGCCAGCTTTGCTCTGCTTTGCTTTTTATAAGCTTCAACGTTGCAAAGAACTTTTCATGTGAGTATGTGTGTACACTGTTGGTCAAAAGTTTACTGCCACTTAAAAATTTACTCAAAATAATAAAAATTAGGTTTGAAACTTTTGTTCTATGAAAAGATTGTTCAATCTATATTGCATACGTAAAGGATTCCGATTTCGGGAAGAGCAAGCCACAAAAGTGAAGGAAAGAGCCTTCATTCCAGAAGAAGCTTACTTCTAAGGCTAGATATTGGTCAGGCAGCTTCCCTATATCGTTTAATCTTTCTAAGCAAGAAAATCGTTTCGTTTACCCGAGTATGGCTTGGACGACATACATAGAGGTGATGGTAATAGGATTCTGCGATTATATTACCTTACTCTTCTTTTTCCTGGATACTTTTATTTCCATGTTTATAGTTAGGGAAACGTATTCATACTACTTGGCTCAATTGTTACAATTTTTACCCGCCTCCACCCATTTGTAAATAGTATTTGGCAAGATTCCTTCCTTCACTTGTTTGATTTTTTAGCAAACTGAATGCAAAAAAAGAATTGTCCGAGAGTTTACTTGAAAACATTGACATCGTGACGAAATCCCTAAACTCCTCCCAACCCTGCTCCTGTGATCAAGCGTGGAATTTGGAGAACCCCTCTAGGTAGGTAGGTAAAATCTCCAACATTGACAATTTCGTCAAAATTGCAGTTCTCGGAACCAGCTTTATAGCTAACCCCCCTTAACAGGAGCTCTTGTAAAGTTTGGATTAGAATTTGGATGACCAAGTTGTTCCACCTTTATAACTTCATACTTGATGTACAAAAATGCTGTGCCTTGATGCTCTTGTCATATTCCTGCTCACACATTCAGTATCGATTATTCAAGTGTGCGAAAACTTTTCACCGACACTGTTTGGCATGTTAGTATGTTTTTGGATTCTGTTGACCCTTTTGGCTTGGCATCCAAAAGGGTCAGTCGAGACAAGTCGACTCGAGTTCTGTATTAATATTTAATAATACGAATTGTTGATTGAAACATTTAGAATTTTGTATTATGTACTTTTAGCAGTAGTACCAACAACAACAACAACAACCAGTACAACAAATGTGACTGTAAAGGCCAAAAGGAAGTGCTTCAAGCCCTTAGATTGCTCTCTCTCTCCCGTTTGGTATATCCATTTTGCCATTTTATGACCAAATTTCTAGCTTTGATTTTATTTGTTTATTGGAAATTCAATTGGGAATATGTAGTAGAAAAAAACACAAAAATGGACAGCTTTTAGCAGTTGGATTTGGCATTATATATGTATGTGCTTTTATAAGATTTGTAAGAAATTTTGTTTATAATTTTTGACAAGTTAGGAAGTTTTAGGTATTGGAGACAAAAATGAGACTTGACTCTGTTGAAGTTTTGAGAGTTATTATAAATATATCAACGGGCTGTCCGTTACGGTGTTTATTTTGAGAATGTATCAAATTTTGTGGAATATAAACATAATAATATACATTAAAACGCGGCTACTATAAAATTTCTTGCAGCAAGAAAATATTCTCAAGTGAAATAGATTTATACAGACTTCGCAATATTCATTCTCTATTATTTGCCATGTTCAATGGATGGACGTAAAAAAGTTGTACACTGCCGCCTTACATTTTATTTTAAATAGGTTTCACTGTTTTACGTGACCTAGGTAAAAGCTTACCAATATTTTATTTAATTGGCCTAGTTTCTAACAAATAAAATAATAAGTAAAAAAAATTGTCCATTTTTATTAGACCTTTGAAAGATAAGCCGTGAACAAAATCGAACATTATAAATTTTTTTTAATTTTTTCATAAAATTCCTTAGGTACATATTATGCATAACATAATATCCTCTAGAGGGCGCCATATTTAATTTGATGCAAAGTTACATAGCCTATAACTAGGTGAGAGTCAACACGCTTCCAACTATATCTCATTTGTCAAATAATGATAAGCGGTTTTTAAGATATCATCGAACAGATAAACATTCTCATACGTCCATACAGATCAAACACATATCGTTCCATTCGCTAGTATGTATTGCGACGTAGTGAATTCGAATCGTCTTTTAGAATCGGCACAACCAGACTAAGTTCTAGCCTCCAAAATAGTAGAATATATGGAATAATTTATCGTTCCTCTTGTCGGCTACAATCGAGAGTTCATAAAAAAATTATTATTTTGGCTTTTCTGTATTAACTTTGCTATTGACCAAATTTATTTTCTAACTTTTCAAGATCCAAACTACACAAGAAATATGTTGAGCATTATAACATAGAAAAAATGTATTCTTGTTTTTCGAATATTTGCAAAAAATAAGTGATATTACCAAAACTTAGTATCAGTTTTTTGTTGCAAAAGGCTTGGGGTGCAGTATAGTTTGTGGAATGCCCGCTTTTTCCCTTCGGACCATCTGGAAATCCGAATTTACTATAGTGTCATTAATATCCTATGCTGGGAAATATAGGAATTTATGATTTAGTGCCATAAAGAGCAAACAAACAAAATTTTAACCTAATGTCTTCTTCTTTTTCTTCTTATGTCCTGTTATCCTAGAGCATAGGGCCATCAGGTGTTGGTTTCCATTATATTGGTATTTCTAAGACATGGGGTTCGCACCTCCAAATCCGTCGTGCATGCTGCCGAAGCAGGTGGATAAGCCGCATGGACACGAGTACCACTTGGAGAATGAATATTCCTCGTGTTTACTCTCATGTTTATAAAGAAATATGTGAGAGAGAAGGGCTCTGACATTAAGTTATAAGCTTAAAGTCAGTCCTGACAACTGTGCTCGCAGTGACAGGTCACTTTTAAATAGGCCGCCCCTAACCTCGAGAGCAGACGACTTTTGCAGCCGCTCATTCTGAATACAGATGCTATATTGTGGATCCTCACATGTTCCCAAAGCCATGATTCGCATTCTCTCAATTAGGTAGCCCCAGAACGGTTGTCCAGGGGGTTAGCCAGAGGATACTTGACTGAGAGTCAACGGTTGTTCAGGGGGTTACCCAGAGAATACTTGACTGAGAGTCGCAAGTTCGTGAGCTGCTTAAATCGTTCAGAAAAGAATCATTTCTGGCCACTCCCAGGTGAATGGCGATCAGAAATTTTTCGCATTAGCATGCACTCCTGTAAACGGCTCCATCCACCCACCTACTGTCTACATATCTTGAATTTAGTTCAGCAAACAGGGATAAGCGATTAGTGTACTCTGGCGGAAATTATATTTTTTTTTTGTTTTTTCTCCTCATTAGATTTTTATTTACGACTAGCCTGAATTTTTGTGTAATCCAATATATCTATATAGAGATTCATAGAGCATCTTTCTCTTCAAAATAATATTATAATTTTTTTTAAGTACTGAAGAAAAACGTAATTGCTAATAAATAGACTTGAATATGGATCTTGGCATATACCAAACATATTCTTCATAATCATTTTAACTCCGAATGTGTTTCCATTTCTTCATTGTCGGCTATTTACTTAGATACCAGACTCATAAAAAACAATTGCAAGTACATATAAAAAAATTTCCTCTGAGTAGAGTTATTGTATTGAGTACACTGAAAAAAAATAACGATAGTTTGATGAACAACACTCTTTTCTGAAAAATGAAACATAAATATAAATACAGTCGTGGTTGGATAAAGTGAACACCTGGTAAAGTAAACACCTCGATATAATGAACTCCAAAATTTGTACATATTTAGTGAACAATCGAAAAGCTCTAAATAGTGAACCAAATTTTGAAAGTTTTTTTAAAGAGAAACGAAGGAAAAAACACAAAATGAAATCAGAGACGAAAGCGGGTATTCCCCTTCATTGTACTTTTGCTTTTGATTGAAGGACTTCTTCATTATGAATACCAACTTCTTAAACTTTTTTTCAGTGTATTCAACCACAAAAAGTCTCTTTAGTCTGGATCATAATTGCTGGCACAGCATATTTATGAAAGGTTCCATCAGAGCGCGTTGCGTCGGTTCTCCCCAAGCCTCCGCTTTAAGTGTTTGGGTGTCAGATTATAAGACCCATTAGATGTTGTGGAAACTCAAAATTGTTTATTTTTTTTACCATATATGTATGTTTATGCGAATTGTGTTTACGTATACAGAAGTGAAAAGGATGTCGAATACATAATGCCATGGTTAAAAATATGAGACTAAATATTTTTCGTTTTCTTGAACAGAGTTTCATTTGCGTTTTGGATTTATTGTCGGACGGTTCTGCTGCAAAAAGAAAATTTTTTTAAAATTTGTGAGTTATGTCAGAAGATCAAAGCCGTGGAAGACGCCGTGGATACGGACAACGCTCTCCGACAAGTGAACCGGTTAGTTCTAGTTCTAGTTTAAAATAGTTAGACTTTTAGATGCAATGCGACAAAAATATTTTGTGAAAATAAGTGTCTAGTTACTTGTTCAACTTAGTGTTAACTTAAAAATAGTTCGTTGGTTAAGGTTTCATAAAAAGCATTTGTATACACTTTACGGTAAGGTATAAAAGATATATTGAGTTTGTGCAATCAGAAAATGAACCTAACACACAAGACAATCATCGGAGATCGCCCAAAGTTACATCAAGTATGATTCTCTAGAGACGGCTGCCCATCCGTATGAACACTTAGATCTCAGAGATGGTAAGAGCTGGATAAAGCAAAAGGGTCTAGCTGGATAAGGTAGTGAAACTGCCCCCAATGACTTTTAAATACTACTCTTGTTTCAAAAGCTCTGCTGATAGTGAAAACCCAATCCATAGGTTCCGAAATGTTCTTTTTTTTGAAGTTCCGGCCTATTTTTTTTTTAATTCGAAGTGTAGTATGGGTCATTTATAATTATTATATCTCCCTTCAATCCAAAACAGAGCGTTAAAGTGGTTAAGAATGAAGCCAAGAGTTCCATTCTACAAGCCTCCGGTTCATTTCATACCGATGCGCAAGCTTCAACATCTCGAGCTGTAACGCAGGTTACATCCCAGGCTATGACGCCTCCTCACAATTTATACGACATCGTCAAGACCCATCCAGCTGATCTGAGATCCCAGCCAACATCCCAGGCTGTAGCACCTACTCGCAGTCTATACGACATCGTCAAGACCCGCCCAGCTGAACTGACTAACAAACAAGGCACTGACGGGGAGAGAATTCGCTTGGTCACCAACTTTTTTCGTTTGAGCAAAACTCCCAAATGGCGCATATTTCAATATTACGTGGATTTTGTGCCGGATATAGAAATGCAAAAAGTGAGAGGAGGCATTTTATCGGAACACAAAAATATTTTGGGCAACGGTTACGTTTTCGATGGTAAGCAGCTTTTTACCATAAGAAAGTTGGAGCAGGACAAGGTAACGCTAAAGGGCATCTCCAAAAATGGCATTAACTATGCCATAACCATGAAACTAGTGGGCGTAGTTTCTGCAACGGATCCAAAATTTCTGCAAGTTCTAAATCTAGTGCTGCGTCGCTCTATGAGGGGACTTAAGCTGGAGCTGGTGGGACGTAACCTATACGATGCGGAGGCTAAGGTGGGTCTAATTGCAGCTATATTGTTTGGGTAGGTCATAAAAGGTGTCTTTTTTCGCAGATTCAGCTACGCGAGCATCATTTGGAGCTATGGCCGGGCTATGAGACCTCCATACGTCAGCACGAACATGACATCCTGCTCTGCACGGAAATCGCGCACAAAGTAATGCGCACCGAAACGGTCTACGATATTTTACTCCGAACTTCGCGTAATCCGGCACATCATCAGGAGAATTTTAAAAACGAAGTGCTGGGCTTGATAGTGCTGACTGATTATAATAATCATACCTATTGCATAAATGATGTGGATTTCGGTCAAACTCCGCAATCCACTTTCAGCATCAAGGGCAAAGAAGTGAGCTTCTTGGAGTACTACAAAACGGTGCGAATGATACTTTCCACATCCCTATCCCCACTGACTGTATTTTGTTTTAGAGATATAATATAAGCCTGCGGGATCATAATCAACCTCTACTGATTTCCAAGCACCGCAACAAGGCTCAGGCCACCAATGCCAATGATACTGTTATACTCATACCAGAACTTTGTCGCGTTACTGGACTTACGGATCATATGCGCGCTAATTTTAAGTAAGTTTCTGGGAGTTACAATTCATCAAATGAACTTATTGATTCTTTCCTCAGCTTGATGAAAGCCATGGGGGAACATACACGCATGAATCCCGTACGTCGAATTCAGCGACTTAGGACCTTGAACCAACGCTTGCAGCATACTCCGGAGAGCGTTAAAGTTCTGCGTGATTGGAATTTGAACTTGGAGCAGCAGTTAACAGAAGTAGAAGGACGACTAATCGATCCGCAGGAAATAATCTTCAAGAGCAACAAGTTAGTAGAGGATACGGTTGGAATAGTCTCCAATTTTTGTATAAAAATATCTTAACAGAGCTTCGTCGGGAAGTAAGGCTAATTGGACGCGGGAGTTCCATAACAAGCAAATGTTTACAGTGCCCAGCAGAGGTTTGGATCGCTGGGCTGTCATTGCACCATATCGCAATGCACGGGAGTTGAGCAATCTGCTGCAGAGTCTCTATAGAGTGGCAGCGGGCATGAACTTAATCATAAGGCCTCCTGAAGAGTAAGTCCGAAAAATTAAGTCCTAAGATATTTTTGGGTTTAAATAAATTCTCTGATAGATTCAAGATTGGCGATGATCGCACGGGAAGTTACATAAAAGCTATGGATGAGTGTGCCTGTATGGATCCACAGTTGGTATTAATTCTGGTGCCCAATAACAATGTGGAAAGGTGAGTAAAGAGTTTTACCATGTCAAATTTAATTTAAGGCAACTCTTTGCTTCCAGATACTCTTCCATAAAGAAACGTTGTTACATAGAGCGCGCCATACCCTGCCAGGTGGTTACCCTGAGAGTAGCCAATAATCGCAATCTGGCTACCATTGCCACCAAAATAGCCATACAAATGAACTGCAAATTGGGTTACACTCCCTGGATGGTGCAGATACCGCTCTCGGGACTTATGACTATCGGTTTTGACATTGCCAAATGCTCGCGTAATCGTTCCAAGGCCTATGGCGCCATGGTAGCCTCCATGGATTTGCAGCAAAATGCCACATTCTTCAGCACTGTTGCCGAATGTAATGCCTACGATGTTTCGGCCAATAATCTGTGGCTCATGATGGTCAAGGCGCTGCGTCAGTATCGCCAAGAGCATGGAGAACTACCAAAGCGCATACTCTTTTATAGAGATGGCGTAAGTTCCGGTTCGCTCAAGCAGCTCTTTGACTTTGAAGTCAAGGAGATTGTTGAAAAATTAGATGAAGAGTATAAACGAGCTGGAGCCAGTGCACCACCCAAGCTGGCCTATATTGTGGTGACCAAGTATACAAACACACGCTTCTTTACCGGCTCCAGCGAAAATCCGCCACCAGGCACTATAGTCGATGATGTTGTCACCCTGCCGGAACGCTACGATTTCTATTTGGTTTCCCAGGCCGTGAACCACGGCACGGTTTCTCCCACCAACTATAATGTGCTGTATAGCAACATTGGACTTAGTCCGGATCGCCTACAGAAGCTGACCTTTAAAATGTGTCATCTTTATTACAATTGGTCGGGCACTACTCGAGTGCCGGCTGTAGTTCAATATGCCAAAAAGTTGGCAACCCTGGTGGGCACTAATCTGCATAACATACCCCAAAGTGCGCTCGATAAAAAGTTTTTCTATTTGTAATTAAGATCAGATAGAGAGAACGTGAGCTCAGTTTTTCCTTAAATATCATTTCATTTTTGATCGGATATTTGATCAAGCCAGTTTTTCTAGTTCTAAAATATTACTTTTTAATGTCAACTCCTAAATTTTACTGGAACGCAAAAATTTTATATTTAAATACGACTTTTTGAAACTCTGACTGGGAATATTATGACTATAACCATATTATGGCTAAGCTTCCTCATTTGCCAGAGTTACCAATTTTATATTTTTAAGCTTCACCATCTAATCACTCTTATTTTCGACCAAAGGACAGAATAATTTTCAATCTGTTTAGGGGAAAATATTGTTGAAATCAAAACAAAAAATAGTTCTTTAAATGGATAATTTTTGTAATTTAAAATTTATATCTCAAATTAAAAATGTATTAAGCATATTTCATAGTTTATTTGATACGACTTGTCAAGCAAAATAGTTCCAGAACATGTAGTAATCGATATATCGATAAATTGTCGAAAACTTTGATAAGAAAATGTACAAGACAAATACAAATATTTACAACAGCCCCTATATCATATTTAAAAGCCATCTAAAGTAAAGAGAATGATTTACGCTAATATATCCTCTTCAACTTAGAGGTGAACTTTTTTAACAGGACCTCATTACTTTATTAAAGAGATTGGACATGGCCTTCATCACATGTAAAAAAAGTTGTATTACTGCATATGAGTTCTTTATAGCGAACACTTGTAGGTTCTGTGAAATAACGGAGGAATCCTCCCAACACATACTTACGGAGTGTGACGCTCTTGCCAGAAGAACGGCATCCCTCTTCGGTGGTTACAGAATATCGATGCACGACGTAACTGGACGAGAACTATTCCAGATAATTAAATTTATCACCATAATTTGACTAGCCACGGAGCTCTAGAGCTTTTAGGGATCACAATAGATCAGTGCTGTAATTCCCCCTATTATTATTAAGAGTTCTTAATTAAAATATAAATATTTTCCGGCCTAAGAAATTCAGAAAAATTTTATTTTTTCTTCTAACTTAAAATGGGTCGGTTATATTCGGAACTTCAAGTCCAGTCAACTCCATCATTTTCACAGTTATTGTCATATTATTGTTTTAATCTGAACTTTATATTTTACCGAGCTTTCACGATCATAGTATTCTTCTACCTGTTCTGATCTTCGAAAAATAAATAAGGAGAGACGGACGCTCGAATTGAGCTTACTGGACTACTTTTTTACATTCAAAATATAGGTCATCTGTTGGCGATTTGTTTATCGTATATCGTATTTTTTCCAACCAAATTGGGCAAAGAATTACCAAATATTGGTGCAGTGGTTGGCATGTTGCACTCCCATCCCACAGGTGCCCGGTTTGAACCACGAACCTTCTAGAATCAAAAATTACCATAGCCATATTATTCATGTTTTCCAATATTTCCTACTCTTGGGAAGTCCACCGGAACGCCATTATCCCACCAAACAAGTTGTCATAGAATTGGAAGATATTGGGATGAACTGGCACCAAAATAAAGAAATGTCTGGCGATCGCCAAAAGTGGAGGAAATTTGTAACGATCTTCTAGTCCTTGTAGGAACTTATATAAGCATCACTTCAGCAACTAGCGTTGCGGGGAAAAATAAAACATAATATATATGTATATACCAGATACAACTTTGAATCCACTCTTTTATGTGTGAATTATATTGATAAATGGCCGCCACGTCTGGCTCTAAAGGCCAATATGCGAACATCGTAATATTCGATGACCCTTTTTTACGACAATTCTTCTGGCTGTTCTCCCGTCTATTGAGCGAATAAACGACCCTGATAATAGCCCGTGGGCTCATATATTTATCATTGTATCATGTATTTATAAAAAAGCATCCACTTTGGATGGGCTTGTTCCGATGGATGTTTATGAGTGTATAACCTTAATTTAGCAGGGCCGACAAGTGAATAGCAGAGACCCGCTGGTGACGGGCCCTAAAAACCTTCCTTTTCTCTTCAACCCCCTTCAGAGCACAGCAAACCCGTGGGCAATCTGCCCCAGGCAGTCGGGATTACACTCCTGAAGCTTTGCAGGCTATGACAAGTCGCGTTAATTGACATAATATGTCCCACAAATATAAGCATTGACATTCGCTCTAATTAGATGCCTAATCAATATCTAGCTTTATACACATTTTAATTTGTCCCGGGACCAGACCAGTCCAGATAGAGGCGCAGAGCAGGCTTTGCAGGCTCTCGGCTTAATTGGAACTACGTGCGGCAGACAACACGCTGGATACGCGCTGGATTTCGTTCCGTGACATCGTGTGTTATTTTTTCATTTGCCAACTTCCGGTGCTGGCTGGTCTTTGGGACATCCAGAGAAGGCATCACTCCGTGGTGCTACAGTTACGGCTTCTGTTTTGGCGTTTGCCATTTTATTTTAATAACGTGCATGCTGCGCATTTAGGATAACATCTGAATTTATGTAACGACACACAAACAAAGATGGCGGCAGGCAGAAGAGGCACGAGCGAGACATAATATAAAAAAAGGCAACAAAAAAAGAGCAGAAAAAAATGGAAATATCGTAGCACGACACCAAGACGATGTCCTGGGGCTGGTGACAAGGCGCACACACACACAGAGACAGTGTACCTCACACCGTCACTAAGATTCAAATGAAAACTGATGCGGATTAGTATTTAAAATAATGTCCTGCAGGGATATAACTTTTTTTTTGTTTTGCTCCCCTGCTTTTGCTGTTTTGTCGCCCATTCCCCCTCTGCTCACTTTATTTATTTTTGTTATTTTTTCATTGTGTTGTTTTTGGCGCTTTTTTTAATTCCTTGGCTGTATTTTTTTTTGTCCCCCCGCTCTGTTGGGGAATGTTTCATAAAATTTATATTTGCAGATAAGTTTTGCGTGCCTACTAGGCTAGGGTAGGGGGTGCTCCATTTTTATTACAATACAATTTACATATTTTTCTTGTTAAAATTCCTTAGCTCCTCAGCTTTGTCATGCCATCATATGACCATTTTTTTTTGTTCAGAATTAATGTTAATTTTTATTGCACTTACATTGTCTCAGTTGGGGCCTCATTTAAATTCAATTTTGTTTGTTTGTCGGGGGGTCCTCTCTATGTTCATATAAATATAAATGTATATGTATACATAAGTGTCCTGGAAATGTTAATAATAAAACAACAAAATCAAAATGAATGCGTTGAAAATCGAAAAATAATAAAAATAGAAAAGTTGGCACCGCTTGGAGCAGACTGCACAGTGGGACAAAATGAACAATTTTGTGTTAATAAAATATAGTTATTGTTTTTATGGCTATCGATAGTTATGGGTTTTTCGCTAAACAATATCGTACCCATAATTTCGGTCATTTTGGTTTGATTTTATCGAAAATAGTTAAGATGGCATTGCCAGCATTGAAATTTAAGTTCTACGTAAAGTCTTTCGGGCTTATGTAGTCCGGTTTATTATAGCTCATGAACATTAATGACAAAAATAAAATTGAAATTAAGTAATTAATGTAATGTCGTCTCATAATAAAAAGGAAAATAAAACAAAGAATAGTGAATTAAAAAATGTATAAATTAGGAATTTTTGTTTCTTCACATTATGTTTTTATAATCTTTCTATTATTCGACAATAAGCTAATTTACTAAATCTTTATATATATAATTCTTCTGTGAGTGTGTATGTCATTGAACTTCTCTTAAACGACTGGACCGATTTTGATGAAATTTTTTGTCTGTGTTCAAGGGGATCTGAGAATGGTTTAGATTCACAATTTTGTCCGCTAATTGCGACGAAACTACTAAAAAGGACAATTTGATTTTCCAATACAACATTTTGTTTGTTAATTTAGGTTGGCATTGTGTACATTGTCAGAATAACTAATATTTTTTAGTAAATTGTTTTTGTCGAAAGGAAACACAAAAATTATAAACGTTATTTATTGAGGCACACCAAATTTCATGAGAATCGGTACAGCCGTTTCGGAGGAGTATGGTAACTAACATTGTGAAACTAGAATTTTGTATATAAGAAGAAACTTAGGTTTTACGTATTATGGGTGTTCTCATGAACGAGTTGATGAATCTGATTTTTGCGTGTGTTTGAGGTCAATGCGGAAGTTTTAAGCCTATTGCGATGAGTTTGTGTGAATTGGTTCGTGGGATTGTGAATATTGGTTTTTGTGTGAACATACTCCTCCGAAACGACCGATTCTCATGAAATTTTGTGTGCTTATTGGGCAGGTCTGAGAATCGGCCAACATCTATTTTTCTTACCCCTAAGAGATAAGGGTTGCCACTCCTGACATTTTTTTTTCATTTATCGACTATACCTTCATGGTGTGTTCACGGGCGCGAAGTTAGCCGCGAAGCCTTCCACACTCCTGTTTCGCGGCTTTCGCGGACGGCGCGTTACGCAATATGTTTCAATCTGTGGTTTGTCTTGACTGAACGTGAAAAAAAAAAAAAGACATCCTGTCGCCATTATAGGTTAACATTATTAGTGCACGAAAACATTAATATCAGTACTGCTTACAATGCCGAGAAGAAAACTACCAAATCTCCATCAAACATATTTAAAATGTAAAGATGTCGAGTGGTTGAAAATTTTATGATGAAATTAATCCACTCATCGATCAATCGTACGATGTTTTCCAATCGAAAAGATTCCAGATCTAGACGAGCGAGCGAAGCGAGCGTGCCGGAGCGCAGCGGAGGCCGGCTAGTAATAATATAAAGAAAAATATATTAATTTTATTAATATACAAATAGCAAGCTTGATTGGAAAATGAGTTCGAAATTTCTCAAAAAAAAAGTCGAAGAAATAAATACAAAAATGTTGGCAATATTTTTCTCTATTTATATTTATTTATATTTTAATGATATCTTCCAAAAATGTAAATTTTGAGCAAACATAATGAGTTTTAAAAAAAACATGTAATTAGTTTACTATATCCACACGACTGTTGATAAAGTTTATTTTTTAACTTTCCGTACAATTCACAACTGCTTTAAGCGATGCTGCATATAAGTCATCAATCTAAGTAGCGAAATTCGAAGTATAAAATTTTTGTTTGTTAAGTTCTGCTTCTTAAAAAAAAATTGTAGGTAGTTGCTTATGAAAAATTAGAAATCTGGATTTTATTTTAAACGATTGAAGGGCCTACGTTGCTCTGGCTAAAAAACTTTATAACTTAGAATTAATTCTACTTTATAAATATTATCTAAATAATAATATAACATAAATAAATAAGTCAATTCTAAATAGGAGTTTCGTTCTTATGTCTGAACTGAGATCATATCCCTAGAGATATGCTCAATAAAATGAGATTGAGTTGGTTTCTTCAGCGTTGTCGGATTACAGTAAAATATATTTTTTTTTATTTAAAAAAAGAATGGAAAGAAAATGTGAAGGTTGAATAGTATTATATATTGATGTACGTGTTTAATTAACCCTGGATCTGTACATCAACTTTTTTATTTCCTAGGGGCACTCAGTACCCAGCAAATGCAAAAAATTAAACAATAACACTGTCCTTCAAAATTGAAAAAAATCAAAGAACTTTTCAAGTGACCTAGTGTACGTTGTAGATCTTGGCGAGTAGATCACGATAGTGTTTTTCAAAATTGTCTAACACCCGCAAAATCGGAAGTTATCGCTTAAAAACCGTTTTTCGGGTACTGCGATCACTCCCACTATCACAACGTCGCCATTTTTCAACCGATTTTCAATTGCTTTACGGCTTTGGAAAGAAGAAGATTCAAGCTTTAAGATGATATACACTTATTTATACTTTATACAAAGCAACTACGAGATTTTTTAAAAGTTATCTAAGATTTACACTTTTTTTATTCGATTTTCACACTTTGAAGTCATTTTTATATAACATTTTGTTAAAACACCTTTACTTTTTTACATTTAATCTTAAATTAATATTAATTTCGAGTAAGAAAAGTCATGGTTTATTAAAATCGGTCGATAAATGCTTAAGTTACGACGCTTATTGTAAACAAGAAAATTCAACTTTCATCGACAAAAAAAAAGGTTTTAGATGGATAATTCGTTTGTTTATGAAGATATCGTAACCAAATTTGGTATAGTGCTTAAGAACTATAAAAAACTTACAAGTGCCAAATTTGGTCGCAATATTTTAAAAAACAAACGAAATACAGCAAATTTTGTTAAAAAATCGATTTTTTGGAAGACAATTACTATGGGAGCTATATGATATAGTCAACCGATTTTGTTCAAATTTAGCGTATTGAAATTTTTTAGAGCACTTAAGCAATGTGCCAAATTTCAACGAAATTTTCTTCTTTCCAAAGCCGTAAAGCAATCGAAAATCGGTTGAAAAATGGCGACGTTGTGATAGTGGGAGTGATCGCAGTACCCGAAAAACGGTTTTTAAGCGATAACTTCCGATTTTGGGGGTGTTAGACAATTTTGAAAAACGCTATCGTGATCTACTCGTCAAGACCTACAACGTACACTAGGTCACTTGAAAAGTTCTTTTTCACTGTTGGAAAGTGTAATTTTTAAAAAACACTTAAAATTTAATTGGGGACTCCCAGAAAGATACAAAGCAATTAATTAATGTAGTCAAGTTTTATTTAAAAAAAATTCGAACTTTTCCACATTTTGTTACTCTCCCCAAAAAATGTCTATTTGCCCCACTGTGCAACTTTTTGCTTTTGCATAGATCCATTCGGGAGCAGTGTCCTGTCTTTGTCCTTGCTGTCACCATACTCTGTCCTGCGCGCTCCTGTCTTTTGCTGTCATGGACGCTCATTATGTATTCCTTAAGCAAATTCTATTAATTATCGTTATGTCCTTTTGATGGGCGATTGGAATCCTGCTTCCTGCTGTTTGCTTTTTCCACTCACTCGTTTATTTCATTCGCTTCTTCTATTGCTTCTTTCGTTATTCTTAATAAAATTTGCACCGGGGATTTCATTTACCGTTACCTTAATTTATAACCGTAATAGCAATCAAAGATATTAAGCATGCATCCTGTATACAGATTTGTCTAGAGCGGAGCTGCCAACTGGTTTGAAATCAATTTTTCAAGCTCATTGACAATAATAATAATATTTATTTTTTGAGGGCATCATAAGCTTCACCAGAATTATAGAAATCGTTTGGAAATTGTCATCCATTAGGCGTAAATGAAACGGTATTAGTAGAGTAGATTTCTGGAACGCAACTAATCAGAAACCTGCGCCAGTAGAAGTATGCAAGCGTAAGTGGCGATGGATTGGGCATACCCTTCGGAGATCCAACGAGGACCTCGCTCGACAGGCACTTCGTTGGAACCTTAAGGGGAGAGGTCGTCGGGCTGGTGCGCCAGCGAAAACATGGAGAAGATCTATTGATCATAAACTACAACCTGTCAGCTACTCATGGAATGATGAGTGCCGCCAATCACGTGATACAGTTCGCTACAAGAGGATGGTCGAGGCCCTATGCTCCTCTGAAAGTCGAGGATGACAGAAGAAGAAGAAGAAGGGTCGGTTTAATCGTTATCCTCATTTCTACAGTATACCCCGTATCCTCACTCACAATAGCTTCTATTCCCACAGTCTCCATCTGATTACGAGTTCGTTTTTTAGAAAGGTGAAAAGGCCTAAGAAATTAGAACTTGTTTTCAAGAAATTTTCGTATACCCCTTAAAACTTATTCCATTTTGTAGTCTTTTATAGTCTACAGCCCAGATGCGGATACAAGATTTGGTCTTCATTTCGAAGAGTATGTATTTGTATCCTCGCGAAAGACTTTCAACCGAGATTTCAAAGGATCTGGACCCGAAAACCACCCCGTTGATCCGCCACAGCTAAAACCTAATTTCGTGCCTGCTACTTTTACAAATTCAAGGAACGAAATGAAAAAGAAACGCAAACCGTTTCTCATAAAAATCATCTGAATAGAGTTTCTTCTCCCATTTTTAGAGAGAAGGTTAGGTTAGGTTGATTAGGCCCCTATATGAATAATTGAGATCCACCAAATTGGGATGCCTAATTATGTAACCCGTGAAATAAGTTGGAAATTAAAAGGCAAGGGGGAAGGGGTAGAGAAGGATTATTTCGAATGCCAAAGCTGGAGGGCTTTCCTAGAAGTCGCTTTCATTGCAGAACCATTTTAAGGATTCGAAAAAATTGGCCAGATCCGCATTGGACTCATTTGCCCGACTGCCCGGGTCTTCAAAGAATCGTTAACCCACAAACTGGGTTCGTCTTCTAAGAAGCGACTGTCAGTCATATAGCAGATGTGGCATGCTTTCTGTCTCCTGCGCATCTCCCACATCGTGGTCCTTTTCTTATGAAAACGTAGAAGCTCAGATGTTCAATCTACCCAATGAAATTTTCGTACATATTCTTTGGAACTTTTGATAAAATTTCAACATTGAGATTATTTTTTCCGGTTTATTGAAAAACCAAATGTTTTAGGCGTAAGGATAACTTAATTTTCATCGAGTCTCACTTCATTCAACTAATTTGTGCCTACTTATATATGTATTATATGACAATCCTTTTCAAACATGCCGTCTGGACAAGTCGAAAAAAAAAACTTTTCAAATGGCAAATGAAAAACATTTTAAGGGCTTACGATTTTAATTACTTTCGAATAACAAGCAAAAACCAAGCGATCTCATTTTGCAACCTTTTTCCACTTTTTTTTTATTTTTCATTTTTTTCCTGGAAACAAATGAAAACAAAGTGAAATGTTTACAAGGCATGCCAAGAACAACAACAACAGCAGAGAAAAGAAGAGTAGAAAAAAAAATTAAAAGGAAAATGCAATTTTATTTATTGTTATGTAGAAAATTTTTTCTTCGCTACGCCAAAAGCTTATGTAAATTTATTTATTTTGCGTAATTTTTCTTGTTTTCACAAAAGAATAAATTTGCCTTGTTTCTTCTGCCGACTTCAACTCCAAACAGTGACTCCGACAGCGACTCATTGGAACCCGGAACCAGCTACCCGCCGTAGCGCCCCACCCAACCCATTCCGCCCACTGCTGCAGCTTTTTTTTTAAATGAAAAAATTTAATTAGAATAAAAAGCGGCAGCGGAACCAAAGGCCAAAACGTAAAACAAAAAAAAAAAAACAAAACAAAAAATTACAAAAATGAAAATAAAATGAGCGAAAAGAAAAAAATGCAAAGTACACGGCATGAACAAGTCGACGGCGGACTTTGAGCCTCTTCCGTCGAGTTATACAACGTGAGAGATTTCGATGCACTGCAAAACGGAAGAGCATATTAGTTTTGAGACTCAATTTGTTTTGACGAGAGTGAGGCGTTGATTTTAGTAAGGCGCTTTAAATCTTACACAGAGAAAAGTAACGCTTGCTAAAATTAGGTCCAAATGAGCTACACTGAGAAAAAAATTAAGAATTCCATACTTAAAATGCCACAGTTCGAACTTTATATCAAGCCAAGTACGATATATTGATATTCACATTAAGTATAATTTTTTTTAAGTACGAAATACTTTTTTAAGATAAAAAAACAAACTCGAAACTAGCACGAAATTTGTACTTACTTCAAGATCACTTCCAAACTAATATCCAGTATTCGAGATCTTGGAGGAAGTATTCAATCAAGTTTTTTAAGTAACTCAAAATGAGTGTAAAATATTCTCAAGCAAGAATGTGAATCTAGATTTAAGAAAGATTCCATCTTGGATCAAGTAATCTATAGATTTTAGAATTTTTGATCTTTTGAAAAAATACTTCCAATGAATAGTTTACTTAACATAAGAAGAATATTCATTATGTAAGCGTATATTTTCTTGAACGCAATAATAAAATGCTTAAAATCCCATTTAACACACTAAATTAACAATCATGATCACTTAGATACATTTCACAAAAATTCGTGTAGAAAATATTGTTTAAAAAACATATTAAGCTGCTATAAAAATAAATTAGAAAAGGAAATTCCGTAACAAAATTTATGGAAGATGAGGTTAATAAAAATAATTTTTAGCCTTATTTCAATCAAGCCGATTTTTTTGAATCATGCAAAGTCGAATGAAATTTTTAAAAAATGTTCATGAAATACATAACAGAACCAAGAATTTAACAAATTTGTGCTTAGCTTGAAATTAACTAAATACTTTATTTTTTCTTAGTGTACCTATTTATCGTATCAAAAGTCCTAATCGTATAATCGCCCTTTTTTTAATTTAAATAGATTACAATATTTTCAGGTTTAACAACTCAATTCATCTCCGAAAAATGGATTAATAATCCACATATCATAATAGCTTTTAGTATTAAGTAGTTCACAGTAAAAAATTCGTTTTAAGTACGAAAAACTTGATTTTTTCCCAGTCAATTTAGATCGGCTTACTCTCATATCAGTTCTAAACTTATAGTTTTTTTTTTTTTTTTTTTTTTTTAATTTTGAGCAAAATCTAAAATTTAAATATACGCCACATATTTTTTTTAATTTTAGGAGTCAAAAATTTTCAGCTTTAACAACTCATTTAATCCCAAAAAAAGGAATTGCTAATCCATTGATAAATCTTATGACATTTAAATTAACTTTTTCATTTCAAGATGCCGAAAATTGGAAAATTTAACATTTTTTTGCAATAGTTTAATCAATATACTGTTTTTCTCAATTTTTTTTTTCATTTTCAAAATAAATTAATTTTTGAAATCAAATGATATTTAAATGATTTCTTTAGAAACGAATATCAAAAGCTAGGGAAAATATTTTTCGCAGATTATTCCATATATTTCTTTTCTATAATTGTCTTTTTGATATCAAAATAAAAAAATTATTGAAATTTAAAAATATTTTATTGATTTCTTCCGTAACGAATATCTAAAACTGGCGAAAACTTTTTTCGAGGTACCTCTTAAAGCGAGCATGATTTATGGTTACATCTTATATCTGATGCTATTCGTGAATGAAAGATGTGACAAAATACAAATTTTTACTCAAGAGGTGATAATTTGTTGGAAAAAAATGGATTTTAGAGCACTTAGTTGTTTTGCGAGGAACTCTTCGTTTAAGTAGAGAATCGATGCTTTATAAAATTAATTCTACTATAGCCCTCTAAAAGAAAAATTTTGCTGAAACTGAGCTGAATTTCTAATGTAAATTAAAGAATTGTTGTTACTGCTGGCGCCGTTTAGTGAGCTTGCTCTGGTACCATCTTACGTTCACCATCGTTTAAGTCATAGGGCAACACTGTTTTGTTTTTTTTTTGTCTGCGTATACCTACCGTTCGCCTTTGGATATAGAGTTTCGTGATTTTCAGTGCTGATTAAAGGCCTTGATTTTAATAAAAAATATTCTAAATAAGCTATTGGTTGTAATAAAAATTTTTTTTACGCCGGCTTAGTTCTTGTTATATGCAATCTGATTAGTTCCGTATGCCTTTAAAAAATTTTAGTAAGCATGGTTCTCCTCAATTTAACAAACATTGAAAAAAAGATAATATATAATAAAAATGTGAAGAGCACTTAATTCCTCTAGTCAAATTTCTATTGAGCGAAAGTGTAGGAATTTTTAGTATTTTTTTACGAATCAGTTAGATCTTCAATAAAGTATTTAAAAAATACTATTTGCAAAGGACCAAATCAATTTTTCGATGTTTAATTTCCAACAGCTATCTGGGTAGGTAAAAAACTTTTAGTCACCTTCAAACACCAGATTACCCCTCTGGTCCACATCTAATGCTAAAGAGTATACCAACTTCGTTACCTTCCACCTTCTAACTTCTTCCATCTTTTGCTATTATTGTTGCTGCCTCTTTGTCTGTGGCGCTGTAAATTGTTGGTAATAAGGCAAAAGTTGTGCAATTTCCATGTGTAACTGACAGACGCCGCCGACCATGCCTTGCTCCAACGCCTCCACCCCCCACCAACCGGAGTAGCACCGCAGCCGTCACAGAACATTTTGTAATGAGCTCGGCCCCGAGGCACTGGTCAAGGCAAGGGCTGCCCATGGACAAAGGTTAGCTGCCACTTCTGAACCGAGGACGACGTAGACGACGCTGTCATGTCGCGTCTCCAACCCGAGTTAAGGGAATTTTGTTGGGGGCTTCGAAGCTGCCGACTCGACGTAAATTAAAACCAATAAAATTTTAGAAAAAATTGTTTCGAAAAATTTCATTTTAAAGAAAAAGGAAGGAGTTGAAAAATATTACGCTTGGCATTTTTCAGTGCGGTAAAATGCTTGCTTCAAGTCCTTTGAGATAAATGTGTATGCGTGTGTAGTAGTATATATCCAGCTTAATTACGCACTTTGTTTATGACTTTATATAAGTATATATTACATATGTACTATATATGAAGTACATGTAAATGTTCTAAAATTTGTTGGAATATGGCGTCGTTTCGTCGTCGCTTCGTTGCTCATCTACGAGGCCTGTTCAATTATGGCGAGCTTTACGTCGTTGCGCTTACGTCGCATTACGGCGTATTACAAACAACTACGTTAGTTTGGGGGCAAATTTAATTACGTCGTATTATGGAATTTATATGACATGAGCACACACAGATACACACATAGATACACACATAGATACACACAAATACATTGGCAGCATCATCCACTTTGTCAGTTTTAGCCGCACGGCAGGGAATGGGATTAATTATGATGTGCCTAAGTTGTGACTGTGTGTGTGCGTGCGTGTGTGTATGTATCTATGTGTAGTCGTGCGTATGTATGTGTGTGCAAGGATTTAAATGAAATGTAATAATTTCTGTTGAAGGATTTTAATTTGGAATTTGAGCATTGTACACATAATAAATTTAACAGCTTTCAGGACTAACTAACACATGCATACATGCTATGTACATGCACAGATATAAGTAAACACACACACACACATTAGTACATACATGTATATGTACTTTATAACCGTTATGTCTAGCTAGCTAAAATTTGTGCTCATTTTTTGGTAGTTAAACCATAGAAATTTACGAACAATTGTGTTTTACAGCAGAGTTATGACAAAGTCCTTTATACAGAGAGAGAGGGAGAAAGAGGTTAAAAGAGAGAGAGAGAGCGAGTGAGAGATTCCTCATTCCCTGCTTGAAGCCATAAGAACAGTTGGCTTATAAAAGGATTGCAAATTTTAAGGTTTAACTTTGCTTTCTGACAGCTTCCCAACCTTAAAAACGAGCTTTAAAGCAGAGTGAGCTAAAAAAGTTTATTTAGCTTTAAAATAATTGTTTAATCCATTTTATTCGATATTTCCCAAGCAGGATATAGCTCTTAACATTTTTTTGAAAAGCTTACTTAATTTTTTTTTTTAAATTAAAAAATATTATTAGATCTCGTTGACCACAAAAATTGTAAATACAAAATTAGCTCAATAATTCAGATAAAGTTATTTTTCGATATCTGCTGAAGACCTGATCATACTTTAGGTAACTTTGGGTGTTGCCGATAATTTTTAAGTACAAGAAATTAAAATGGTTGACATTAAATATAAAAAGGATAAACTTAAAAATGGAATGGGTTAGGTTAGGTTAGGTTAGGTTAGGTTGTGAAGGCAGCTCAGATAGTGTCTGAGATCACCAAGAGACCATGAGGTCCATTGTGTTGCCTATTTGAAAGAAGGGGACGAAAGGAATTAAAGAAAGGGAGGGTCCACTATCCCCTATTAAAAATTGTACATCCCTAATCGCGTAAGTCTCTCATATTGCAGAACCATTTTGAGAATTCGACGAAAGCAGCCAGATTCGCTATGGCCATATAGGCTAGACTAGCCAGATCGTCAAAGAATGGTTTACCCAGAAACTGGGTTCGACTTCTAAGAAGCTCCGGGATGTCGCATAGCAGGTGTTGAATGCTTTTTGTCTCTTCCTCATCCCTGCAGCTGCGTCAGAAATCGTGATGGGGAACGTGCAGCCTCTCAACCATATTGCCTATGATGCAGTGCCCCGTTACAACGATTACCACCATTCTAGTCCTGTTTTTATGGAAGTGAAGGAGGCTTAGATGTTCGCTTTGGATCATATCTCGGCCAGAGTGCTCGGGAGATGCGACAACCGGACAACATGTCCCATTCTCTATCCGCCAGAGCTCTAGCCGTCTCCCTGATTTGCGATAGGACGTCCTGTAATGGTCTTTCTATTTCGGTAATCGCAAGGTTAGCTGCCAGCGCTGAGTCGTTCCTGGCGCACTCGTTCGTCGCCTCGTTACCAGGGACACCTGAGTGACCCGGAACCCAGCAGTCGTGTTACGGATTAGGTTACTCTTTATGGTGTCGATGACAGAGCATTAATAGCAGCCTGACTAGCGACATGAATTACAATGTTCCTTCGAGTTCTGTCCAAGGTGTCAATAAGTCTAGCCGCTTGCCAGACTGCGTATATCTCTGCTTGAAAAACGCAACACCAGTCGGGGAGGCAGAATGAAAGCTTCGTTGAAAGCTCTTCAGAAAAGATGCCTGCTCCTGTGTCTTCATACATCTTCGAACCATCAGCATAGACCGTCAGCTCGTTCCCTTTTAAGGGGGTTCTTTGCATTCAATTTTCCCTCTCTGGGAAAACTGCGACAAAGTTTACACAGGTACGCCTAACTCAAGTAGGATACTGCTATGACCATAAGTTGATGGCGTGAGAAGATTTAACGCCCGGAGCCTCGCAGCGCTTCTAGGCGCCGCTGACTTCAGAAAAGTTCCCCCTGGTTCCAGGTTCAGAATATCATCCAGATGTGCGGATCCGGTGATACCTTTGCAAGCCGCCTTTGCACCCTCTGAAGGTTGTTTGTGTGAGATTTGGTATTAGCCGCCTTCCACCAGACCAACGCTCGATAAGTTAGGATAGGTCTAACGACTGCTGTGTCTAACCAGTAATTTATATACAGTTACAGTCCCCATTTCCTACCAAACGTCTTTTTCAATTGTAATAAGCACCTAACGCTCTTTTTATCCTTCCTTCCAAGTTTCTTATCCACGAGAGTTTGGCGTCCAGAACGAGATACTTCACCTTCATAGATCTTTTGAGTTGCAATCGGCCGATAGACGTTGGAGTCAACTCAGTGATTTTATATTTCCTAGTGAACAAACTCCAGTTTTGTCTTCTGAGGTCCAATCCAAATACCCTTCTGTTGTGTCAATCTAAGGGTGACGCCAAGAGCATATATATTTGAAGAAAACCCTTAGAATATCCATGATGATGCCACAAACTTAAAAAATCAATCCGTGAAATTTTTGAACCTAGCTTATTTGGTCGACTTGTGTCCATCATCTTCATTCTGATAGTAAACCTTAAATAAGTTCCTCTTTTAAATTATATGTATATAAATAAGTTGTAATTTAAACGTGTATATCATTATAAAAAAAAAATACCATAAATGAATTTTCTTCTACAAGTCTCTGTATTAGTTTGATTTCAAAAAGTGCCAACAATATTCCCCAGAAATGGTTGTGGACTCAGCTAAAATTCCCATACATACATAGCATACTTTTGGGCATACAATTTATCAACATCTTTAAAAGTGTTTTGCACCTTACATAAACATTAACAAAATTCAAAATATCTCCTCTTCCAAAGTCCCTACACTTGCATCCCAAAAGTATGCCGCAATTGTTTCAAAAAGAAGCTAGTATTTTTTTTTTGGTATTTATAAAAGTAAACTGTCCACACTGAAATAAGCACAGAGACACATTAACTTGCGAAATAAAAATGAAGGCAGATTTTTAGACATTTCAACAATAAATGGCATAATGAAGGAATTAATGAGCGGATGTATGTGGGGGAGGGTGTTGGGGGGTTAGGCCCCTAGAAGGTCGCCGCACCAAGTACAGTCAGAAACTCATGGAAATGCAAATGAAAATTAATTTAATCCACAGTACGAGTAAATTTTCCATTTTAATTTAATTACATGGACGCTGCCTACGTGAGCGACAGCTAACCAAAAAAAAGCGAAACGGAAATAAAAAAAAACAAAATGGACACTTTCAAGCGTCCATTTTTCGTTTGTCCCAAAGACAATGAGCTGGAGCGAGTGTGTGAGAGAGAGTGACTAAATTATGCAACTATGTGTCATTGTCGTGCGGTCCTTTTCTCACACTGCTCCTGCGGCTATTTTAATCCAACTTGGTCATTATTTTAAGCCGCATCGGTCATTTTGCTTAGAAATTATGAAGGTTCGTCCTTAGGGCCTATAATGAGCCTGACTGAGACCCAGTGCGGCCAATTA
Source organism: Chymomyza amoena (assembly GCA_037043745.1). Classification (NCBI taxonomy): domain Eukaryota; kingdom Metazoa; phylum Arthropoda; class Insecta; order Diptera; family Drosophilidae; genus Chymomyza; species Chymomyza amoena. Next base: position 52,023 of record JBAMAX010004587.1, read on the forward strand.
ATTAGAACAAGTTGCACTTAAGCTAGTCTTTTGGACGTTTTCCCATTTTCCTGTCTCGCTTATGAAATTAAAATGCAATTTTCATTCAAATAAATGTTGCCATCTTGCTTTTTTTTTTTGCTTTTTGCGTCATTCACTTTGACTGCTTTTTCCACACTTTGCCATGGCATGATTTTTTTTTCGTTTTTAATTATCCATTTTGTGCCTACAAAAGGGGCGTAACCGTAGCCCGGCACTGGTCGTTAATAGCGAAATAAGCCTTGGCCGAGCACAAATAAAAAAGAAATCATCCCATAGACATGGCTATGGGATGGCTAAAGCACTAGAAGAAGAACTCAACTCAAAATAACAAATTAATTAGCAAAAAGCAATTATTCGCGCTCTGCTTTAGCCTCACTTTGCAGCTACTTTGAATTTGAATTCAAATTCGAATTGAAAATGGTCACTCAATTGAAATTTACTTTTCAAATTAGAGAAATAGAAAAGAATTTTATTAGTCGTCGTCCTACGGTTTTTTCTTCTTCTTTTCCTCAGTTTTTCACAATCACCATTAATATTAATATTGATAGGTAATCGGGCATGTGCTAGAAATATTTAAATGCTTGATCTCTTGAAGAATTTGTCGTCAACTCAACAAAAGCCATAGTATCTCCGATAGAGTCCCTCGAGTGTGAAACGAAAGTGACGTGCTTTGAAGTGGAGATAAAAGAATAACTGTGAGGATGCCAAAGAAGCGTTGAACGAATAAGAGGTTCGATACTGAGCCATCCAAAAAGAAGCCACTTACTGTTTCATTATCATATTTTTTTGGAGTCACTGAATCCCAGCTCGAGCCGAATAGCACCTTGAAAACCCCCACATCATTTTGGGGTCGCTTAATCCGAAACCGACGTCAAAATAAACCCTATCACTATATTTTTTAAGATATCTTACGGAGTACATCGATTTATAAGGTTTTTGATGTTATGCCAGAATCCAGATGTGCTGTTATTTTCTACGTCTTGATTTGAAAGACCATAAAAACATATGGTATACTAAGGAGGTTGAAGAAATGAAACGCTTAATCAAAACTGGTTAAAATTGGTTCGAAAGAGACATCCCCGAAGGAGTGCCAAGAGACTCAGCTGGATAGCCAAATGAAACCCTTTGGGGTGGAGATGAAAGATGAGTCCGAAGATGTCTAAGAGGCGTAGAACAAAGAAGCAACTTAGTTCGAATTATCCATCTAAAACTTTTTTTTTTCGAGGTCGTCTCAAACACCCATATGGGAGCTATATAATTTATCCCCGATATCAAAAAAATAAAATAAACTTGACTCCTATGGAATAATATGGGATCTAATGTGAAAGTTTGGTTACTCTAGCTCTTAGCATCTCCAAGATTTAGGCATTCAAACGGACAGACGGACATGGGTATGTCGACTTTTCTATTCACCCTGATCATATTTTAGGTTACTTTGGAGTGTCTCCGATGTCTCCTTCTATATGTTACATACATTTTCGGCTTGCACAAACTTACTGGGTACCATACGGTACAGGGTATAAAAAGGGCCATACGGATCTAGAGATTTTAACATTTTAAACTTATGTCACAAACCGTTTTCCATGTTCTAAAAAACCCTAGCACGTTAGGATTCCCTCGCACCATTTGAAAAAAAGCTAACAATTTCTTGAAGAAGGAAGATGCAGTAATGATATTCAAGGACTTCCTCAAGCAACGTCAAAACGCACAATGACCTAAACATGGAGGTCAAACGACCAACTTTCGGAAAAACGAACGTTAGGAGAGAAGTGGAAGAAGTCCCTGACGGAACGATTGGTTGTCTTTAGTATTCCAGAATTGAGAGATTCCAAGAATAGGACTGTAACCAGGTAACGCGGTGTTATGGTTGGTCGAGAAGAGAAGCTAGGGATCCATATGAGGAGTTACCTAGTAACCACTACTGATATAACCCTAACTCTCTTATTTTTCTATACAAATTCCAATTCACTGAATTTGACAGCTTAAGTTGCTGCCCACCTCGCGCCGGGCATCCCCCGGACATTTTTCATTAAAATTCATAAAAACTTTAGTCAAATATTGCGGCACGGTCACGGGGGAACACAAGACCGGGACATGTCACGTCCGTGTACCATCAATCACAAACCAGAAAGGACACGCACAAAATTTTTAATGGCCGCCAATCAAAGCCAATGGCCGGAGCTAAAATTACGCCAAAAAGTGACACAAAATCGACGCCACGGGAGGCATTGTCACTGCGTGCAAATTTGTACGCCGGTGTATGTCGAACTCCCCCTCAACCCCCTGATCCCTTGCAGCATTACCTACCTGCTGTGCCACAAATTGTTCTTTTACTTTATTGAAAAACGCAAAATCGGTGACATGTGATGTGGTATACGGCGGGGTTTGCTGGTGGTTGGGATTTATCAACGGGCGGTACAACATGGAGACCATCGCAGTTATGCGAACAAGGCAAATTAATAAATGGACTAAGCTCGTTGGGGTTGGGATGGTTGTATCTGGCTGGACTGTACCGTTGGTCAGTCTTTGGTTGACGTGCTCGGAAATCGCTTGACAATGGACATTTATAAATTTCGTGTGATTTGTTTCGTTGTTCGTGTTGTCTCCGCAACTTCCGTGGCGTCTTGGCGTCGTACTCCATTATAATGCCGCCATTACTGTACTGCCCCCTCGAGCCGCACCCGGCCGTACCCCCCAGCGCACAACAATAAAACATGCTTTAGGGTTGTAGGTATATAAACTCGTATGTGTACCGTATTATAAAATAAAAACTGCCTTTTGCCATATGCCATTTAAATGATAAAAGGATTTCCACACCCACACACAGCCCGAACACCGTTGTCCAAACGTACACGGACACGCACACGTGGTCAATTGCGTTTGGGGTCAACCCTTTCGCACCAACGCCATCACTTTGCTCCAATCCAATACGCTGTGCTCCATACGGATTCGGGTTCGGGAAGTGTCAGCACATTTTTCAAAGGAGCATACAAAATGGCAGTCATACATTATGGCCATATCTGCCTAGCCAGCCGCTGCCCAATGCCCACTCTACCCCTTCCCATCAGTGGATGGCCACTGACCGTTGCTCTTGCTGTTTTAGTCTGCAAAATGGGGAAGTGGTTGTTATACCATGATGATGTTGGGACGTAACCTCACTTTTTATGGCTAATACCTCGTAGAGATTATGCATTAAGCGCTTATTTAGCATTTTTCGTACATAATGTCGCTTCCATTTTGCATTTTTGGAAAGGACGTGGAAGGTTAAATCACATTTGTTTGGCGTAAAGGGGTTAAAGTAAATTTTGTAATAGGTTTTATTAAGGTAGAGAGCTTGTACGGTCAGTTTAAATGGAATGTTATATGATATATTTGATTTGATGAAAAGTGCTAGAAACTTTATAAATCTTAAATTTCATACAAAAATGCTCTGCTTGGCGCTTGTTTAGTTATGAAAATTGGCAAAACTTTGATGGATTCATATCGCAGACGCTAAAAACTGATTTTTGATTAGTTTGCCAAGATTTTGCATCCCTGAATATTGAAATTTGTAATCGATAGCCTCAAGAGACCTCGAAAGGCATTTTAGACCCTGCTCTTAGAGCTGTCTATGGCTAAAACATGAGATGAAAAGATATTTCAGATCGAGGATAATCCTAAAATAGTATTTTGAAGTTCGAATTTAGAAAAGTCTCAGTGACATACATAAAATACAGTTAATGTTCCATATGACTCCCATTGGAACAAATTCAACAAAATTTCCCCACCTACTATATTTTCATTGTTCTCCAGCGCCTTAATATTCCTCCTTTCGGAAGCTCTTATCTTGTCATTTATGGTCTGTCACCATGTTTCCTAGGGAGGCCGCGCCCTGTTTCCCTGTGGGTTCCTGTCTAGGACTTGTCTTGTGATTCCGCTGATATGTTTGCGGAGCGTACTTTCGCAGTTGGATCTGGATGAATATTAGAAATACATTCTATTCCTCTTATTATGTTCGAGACGGCTTTTGGCCACAATATACTCAGGATTCTTCTGAGAAAGCGGTTGATGGAGCTTACCTGCAAGACTTTCAATCATCAGCCAGGTTTCGCAGCCGTAGAATTGGATGGACTTTACATTGGATTTGTAGATTCTCATGTTCAGCATGGTGTCTGTGGATAGGGATCTTGATTTCCATGTTCTACATAATTGTCCAAAATCTGCCTTTGCCTTATTCATACTATTACTCATAGATATATAAAGTGAGATTATAGTGTAAAAGCCTCAACTCTTGAACATCTAAAGACCCAGCTTCGATTCATAATCAAGGCCAAAATTTTGTATTCTCGTCTTGGATATATTTATTACAAATTCGTTTTTGCAATAAACTGACATAACATTACTCACACTCTTTTTTACTATATTCCCGATCTTGCGTATATAACTCTCTTTTGAAATAGGCCCAGGAGCTCTGCAACCATGGGGATCTCAACAACATACACAAATACCGATTCTAATGCACAACCGTCTCATCCACTACATTAGTTTCCATAATAATAAATCAAAATCGATGTGGCAGATTCAACTAACCGCCTTCTACTTGCAACTAACCATATCATGTTGCAAACCCTTTGATAACGTTGCCTACAGTATGCTCCATAAAACAGTGACAAGCAACAAAAAAAAAAGAAGAACAAATATCAAAACAGATGCAGCAAAAGAGCATATCATATGAAGAAGGAGTTACCCGCCCCCAGGAGCACCTTGCCTTGACTAATGATGTGCCAGCAAATTTAACGCAACCGGTTACCCATTAACTCTTACCCGTTCCTGCGTAGTCCTCCGGACAAGTTAACTTTCCAACCATAAAGGCAGTAATAAAAAATGACAAAGCGCCCAATTCACTTAACACCAACAACAACAAATTTGACAATGAAAATCATATGTCATCATTATTAACAGTGAAATGATTTCATTTTCCGGCACAATGGACGCACATATGGCCCGCTTCCATACAAGCAGCCAGATAACGCTCCAGGCAACTAAGCGGATAATTTCTATATAATATCATAATCATAAACACAACAATAGTCATCCAGTCAGCCAGTCAGTTCGTCATACTGCAACCCTCGAAGGAATTCTCGAACGTGTCGGAAAGTCAACCTGTTCCCTGCGTTTGAAATTGCGCACTTGGTACTTGCCATGGGGTTGACAATGTTGTTGTCGTTGTTGTTGTTGTTGTTGCTGCTTCACCCTTGTCCTGGATTTTAAAATCTTGACAATGAAAAGGGAAATTATGGTAAGTACAAAAAATGAATGAAAATGAAAATATGTCAAAATGTCTCTGGGCGCATATTTTGGGTCGGCCTCTTCCCCAACCCCAAGGAAGCTACTCGCCCTTTTTGCATATTAAATTAAAATAATGAAATTTTGAAACGCTTTTGAAAAAGTTTGTCCAATGTTGTTGTTTACATTGTACGGCAATAAAGAAGCGGACATCGGGGACGGACGGACAGACGGCCTGCCCATAAGTCGCAAATAAAACAAAGCAATTGGAAAATTATGCACTTGTTCGCCCTGAAGTATGCTTTTAATAATCAGCAAAGTGTTGGGTACAAAAATTTGAGGGTTCGAATTTTGATGGGGGCGTGGTTGCTATACGGCTGTCGTCTTTTTGTCTTTTTTTGGGGGTAGTTCACAGATTTGCATAATAAGCAGACATAAGTGACTAAGAACAATATGTGAATAAAGTTGGATATTAGGAAGGGAATGGACTGGAATGGATTGGAGTCGTAGGTGATGAATGGCATTAAGTGTGTGGAATGAGTGGAATTTTGCGCTTTTAGAAATGGGTTTAGGGTAGTGCTTAGGAATTTATGGGGATTAAAAAGTTTTGGGAAGATGAGATATATCAGCTTTTTGTCAGTGTGGTACCGATTGTGTTCATATGTGTGAACGTATCGAAGTGAAATTTACACTATTTGATAACCACACCACATACGGTGTGCACAATGAAAGTTTCACCTACCGAATATATATTAGGATTCGCTTCCCAAAGTAAGGCCGTATAGCAATCCGAATATTTAACCTACATTTCGCTAAAACTCATAGACAGAGATTTTACTCTCATTGCGGACGCCTTTTCTATTTCTTCGACTTTTTTTGAAAAAAAATCACCTGAAATCTGGGAGAAATGTATTCATGTTCTTTCAGATCCCTAGTTTATTTCCCATCTGCTCGAAATCTTCAGAAAAGTTGATAATTTATTCGATATTATTAAAAACCTTCTCTGTGATATGAATGACGAAGCTCAATGAAATAAATAATAATGTTGGAAAACTGGAAACTATGGAAAGCTTCAGAGCCACCTCGTATATAATCTTTTGTTTGGAGTCTTAACTTTAGACTCTTTGAGTCGGCTTCTGCGGATGGGATAGTCAGTACTAATGGCCGGATCTTGGATCGCAGTCGTCTTCCATCGAGAATGTCCTCCTAAACAATAATAATAACTACATAATGCATTTCGTTACCAATTCACCAAAAAATTATACATTTCCTGGGTTAATGGCATACATTAAACTACGTCAAACATCTGCCTTTTAAATAATACAGTCCTCCCTCCCAGGGCACAACTTTATATATATTTTATAGCACTACACTTATTTGATTAACTTAAACTGAAAATTATTCCATTAGAGCCAGAAGAGATGCCTGCGGCCAAAAACGTGGTCCAGAAATATGCACAGCAATGATATCCTCCCCTAGCTCAACCTTCATTTGCACTTGTCGAAATTCCCAAATGTCTAGTTTCGAATGCGCTTACGATTTTTAAGCTGCTTTTAATAAATTCGACACAAAATTGAATTTTCATAACGACTTGTTCCTGGCACTTGTCCTTTTTTGACACCACACGGACGACCGACGACACTCACTTTAAAAGTGATTCGCGAACACAAACACCCCGCAATGCGCGCTTTGGCAACCCTGGCGCATTGTGTGCATTTGGGCTTATTCCTTTTGTTGTTGCTTTTTTGTTTATTTAAGAGTGTTGGGATTTGGGGTTTGCCATAAAGTTACAATATTCCAATAAATAAAAGAATTTTTAGTAAAAATATTCAATACCACCTTCCTACATTATTCGAGTGACATTTCAAAAGTGTTTTAATTATAAACCCCCGACTCTTTCAATTACTTTACCCAACACTAACTCAAACTCTCTGTCTCTAAAAAAAGCTTAATTTGATTCTTAAAACTTAACACCACAATTTGTCAAAAGCAAGTTCATCAATTTTATTCATTTTCATAAAATGCGGAAGCTGACGTTTATAAAGGAGACTCCCCATCCCCGTCCAACGCCCCTGGTGCTGGTTACTTTAACACTTGCATGTCATGCAATCTCAGGGAGTTCGTATATGTGTATTTATAGTCTATGAGTGTGCGTGTATTGTGTATCTAAAACATTAACCTTTCATGCGAATATCCGCCTTTACCGTATTTTATCAACCCCTATGCTTTGATAGAAGTATGACAAACTGTGAATTTGCCAAAAGGGATAATGGACAGACACTGAAGGAACTCCATCCATCCATCCATATGTTGGTATCGAATTGATATCAGTTCATACTTATTAACCTTTTTAGAATTTTTAAACAATAAGATTAATGATTCCGGAAATCACTTTAGAGGAATATTTTTTTGATGCGGTAGTTGGGAGCTGTCTAAATTAAGGCTGTTAAGCGAATAAGTGACGGGTTTCTAGCTCCGGAACTGATCCACCGATGCAACTGCCATCTCTTACCAACTTAAAGTATTTACATAGTTTTAATATTACAAGCTTAACCGATTCCGATAGCTTAAAATTAAATTAAATACCTGGATCAAGGAGCACCAGAATGCACCAGCTGAAGCCAATTGATCCATCCGACAAACCGTCTATGGATCGCAAATGTGGCGGAAGATTGTTTAACCAAGAATGGGGAATTCGATTGACAAATTTATTCATCTTTTCGATCGAAGATCATTTGCACCCCACCTCAACACTTCGTCGTAGAAAAGTCAGCCAATGCAATGGTCTGATGTCACATTTTTCTTTGAAAATGAACAAGGGGCCACCAAATCCGTCGTTCCATAACAATATCCCAAAGAGAGAAAGAAAAAAATTATTGGGATCACCTGGCCCAACCGAATATTCCTGAAGAAAAATACATGTTGGGTATTTCATCGAATCTACTTGGAGCCTTGTAGTATGAGTCGCCAAATCCGGGTGAAACCATTACTTAAACTGTCTGCCGAACAGACATTACTTTACTGTCCCATTACTTCTCCAGGTCAAATTGATCTCCTACATGATAATGTCCACTGACATTCCAAATCTGCTTAATGCGACGCTTGTCAGCATCTATTTGGAAACACTTATTGTCAAATCTTGCCCAACCCAATATATTAACGAGACATCAGATCCCTCCGATTATCACTTGGTCTGGTCTGTAGTACCAGTTTCCTTATAGAAATCAATTTCAGATCTAGGAATTGGTCTGGGGTTCTTGACTTCGAGCTTGCAAACAGGACCCGTTTTTTAGCCATTTTCCGGGTTACGTCCGCTGAAGATTTCACAAATTGGGCGATTTTGTGGATAGCTCTAAATGAGTTTTACCGATGCAGGAGTCGAATGGTTCTAGAATGATAGGAAAAAGTAGTGGCTAGTAATGGTCAACTCTTTGAATAAAAGTTTCGTATCTTTCTTTATGTAATTTTCTACCATTTGATATAAAACGTTGGAGAGCTTCTACAAAACGCGAATTTTTGAAAAACAAGACTGACAAGAGTTTTAAGAAGTCTTCAGTTGCAAAGGTTAGCGTTAGGTTAGGTTCGGGCGGCAGTTGTGACTGATGTTCCAACTCACCTAGGCCAAGAATATGACCCGTTGTGATATCGCTACAGTGAGCCATTCACCACTCTTCCCCACTTAAGTGGTTCCTCATATGAGATGAGACAGCTATCCGGTCAGCCTGAATAAGCCCTAAGGTGTATTTTGGACTCTGTTCGGAGAGCTGAGATAGTTCATCAAGAAAGTGTTACTTTAGGAACCGGAATCTTTTGCCGCCCAGCCCTGGGCAATGACAGAAAAAGTGTTGTACTGTCTCAAGCTCCTCCTCATCGCCACAGCTTCCATTGAAGTTATGGTGGGGAGCATTCAGCCTGGATGCGTGATTTTCCACCAGCCTGTGATAGCACAGATCACAATTGAGCACTGGACTCTATTCAGACAGCAAAGTTCCTTAGTTCTTTTAATGCTGTATGTCAGCCAGGTTTGACGCGATATCCTGCACGTATTCGATGTCCGATTTCACGTTTGGTTTGCACAAAGAGAGTAAAAATTTCGTTTTCTCAGTTTGCAGCTAGCCATGAGTATACCCCAGCCCTCATTGCCTTAAAGAAGGATGCTGGTAGTTCCTTGTTGCAATAGTTGAAAATAAATACATTGAATCGAACCCAGTAGCCTTGGATTTATCGTAAAAATTTCCAAAGGCGGATGACGTTTATTTGCCAATTCAAAGATCTATGGGAACATAAGTACATTTCAGGCGATTTCCTATTCGCTTTATCCTGAGATTACCTTTCATTTTAAAGAATACGTTGTTACAGTTCGTCAATCTCCATCTAGTCGTATAACTAAGTTCCAGATCTTAACATGGGCTGAATGTTAACTTGGTTAATCTGGTGACTAAGAACGCAATCTCCATCTGGTCGTATAACTAAGTTCCAGATCTTAACATTGGTTGTATCTTAACTTGGCTAATCTGGTGATTAAGAACACTCTGGCTATTCTCGGTTGAGAAGTTGCCATCAGCTCTGCCCTCTTTTTATCGAAGCAGGCCAGTCGTGAGAAAAGTAGAGCTCCGTCGTGATTATGGACTAGGGCTCTAATAGCATGCATTTTAATTTATTAAAAATTGTCTGATATCCATCCTTAATTAGAAAATGGTTTTTTAACCTTCTAAGACCAGCCCTTTAGGCAACGAACTTCGAGGCCTGGCGTTCCACCCACCCCTCACGATAGCCCTGTTAGTAAGTATGGTTATAAAATTTTTTATTTCTCATAACCTTCAAGCATAAATGATAGGCAAATTTTGACTTACATTTTTTTTGCGTCGCCTAGCTTTGGGGTAACAACTATATAGTTGTGGGTACACTCAAAAAAACCTTGCCTTTTAACTACCTCAGGTATGTAGTGCTTATCAGTGGCCACCAGGTTAAGTACCTTACCTCACAAATTTATGCATTCAAGTCATAAAAATAAAATCCAGCTAGTGGATATTATCATTATCAAGCGTGTGTACGAACACAAAGGTTTTTATGGTTATTTCTCATAATTTCCCCCGCAGACCAGAGCGGGACCCACGAACAACGTGCGTCGGCCCATAAATACGCAACATTTACAAGAAAAGCGATAAAATTATGAAAATTTTTTAACACACACACGCACGGACACACAGATATTGTGACCAAGTTCTCGTATAAGGAGTGTACATGCAACATTTATGGAGCGCATGTGGAGCGCGTTTAATGAACATGTCATAAGCGGGGCTTACGGTTACCTTGGCGTGGCACAGACGCTCGGGTGGAGGGAGACGCGTCCAAGTCAAGTGGAACCGAACACGTTCGACGACATGTGCGACAAAAGTTGTAGTTGTTCCAAGAACTACAGCAGAGCACGCGTGCGACTCTCAAGTCATATGGATCGAGGGGTAGAGCACAACCTCGAACTTGTCATAGGAATATGACGGACCGTAGCGAACCGTATGGCAAGTAAATCACACCAAGGTGAATAAGGCACGCATTAAAATGTCGTTGACGTTGGGAAATTAAACTGAAATTACATAAAGTTGGAAGTGACTCCCCCTCTACCCAAGTAATACCTGCCGACTGATTAGAATGCAGGGCCTAAGCTGGCTTAGAGGTTTCACTGTAACAGCTAGACAGCTCTGCCGGAGTAGTCTCTTCTAAACGTATTTGCATTATGTGTTGAGCAGCTAATAATCCGTAAACCAAATTAAAAAGAACTTAAGGCGTTCAAAAGAAAAACAACAACAAAGCAAAAGCACGACCCCAAAAAAATGCGCCAAGATTAGCCAAATATGCTCAACACTCAAAAAAATACAAACCTCTTGTAGGCGGAGTAAAAATATTTCCGGCAAATTAAAGCTAATGAAAGTGCGTCGAGTGGCAACCCTGGTCGCTTGTGGGGGAGTTTCTAAAACTTTAAGGGCAGTCTGCCACGGACAAGCGCCACCTTAAGAAAAACTGACAGCCATAATTCATGCGCTGCTGGGCGGCATTGGAGAGCTTTTGCAAAGCTCGAGACCCTTGTTCCACTCACCCCCAAGATGCTTTGTGAAAAATGTGCCTCAGCTAATGATAATGATAACAAACATGCCTCAACTCAAAGTCAAAAACTTTTTGACATGCCGCGCTATGTAACGCCAACCCCCGAACCCCAAAAACTTTGCGTGTTTCTGGTTTGGGAGCTCTCGACTTGTGCGGGGGACTCGCATATTTGCATATAATTCATTCATTTGCTCATCCATTTTGAAAATGTGAATTCTTGCGCATCATCATTGTTTGATTGCTCGTGCTTTATATTTTTCATTTTGTTTTGCATTTTCCAAAGTTTTCCTCCTTGGGGTTCGGCAACGACTTTTCACTTTTCCATCAAGTCAGGCAGTACAATTCGTGTGCTCCGTCTGCGCCGAGTGAAATCGCTTGATAAATTGGGGTCGAAATCATTATAAGCGTTACTTATAGCCATTAATTTTTTTTTGTGTTATGTGTTGATGGGGATACAAGTTCTTGGCGCTGAAATTTAGGGGTAGCTGGTCTGGGGGAAGTAGTTGCCAAAAATAATATGCACAATAAACTGTAAGTCTTAGAATTAATGATTCAAAGTCAATATTTGACATGTAAAATGGAAATGTGTTTGGGTGATATGACTTCTAATATTTATTTGTTCTTACGTTCAAGATATTGAACTTTTCAATTTCTAGTTTAGTTTCAACATCCTCTGAAACATAGTTTAGTGTTAATTGAATCCGAATCATGCTGTGTTTCTAAGGGAGTCTCTTTTTTGGGCCGCCCAAGATTTTGTAGTTACCCAAAAGGTACCTCAAATCTTTTTTTACCCCTCAACTTATAGAAAAATCTGAAGCATATTCCGTGCACGCCACATAAACCTCCAACATGGCATATGCCAACATGGGTCGTTGCATGCAACGTTTGTGCAGCAGCAAACAAAGCAAATTGCAGGAGGTGTTAAACTGGCCAGAACACAACAACACCTCATCGATGTTGCCACATGGCCATATTGCCCAGTTAGGAGCTTAAACCGGAGCCAGACTAGGCAACTCTTTTAATTGTGTGGGGTGTGCCCCATCTGGTTTAGGCTGCGGTTCTACGCCGCCAGTACAGCTGATGAGACAAAGGCTGACAGAGCTCCATGTGTGCCTCCCCTCATAGCTCAAAGAGTTTGACAGCTTGTGACATTGTCACCTTTTGGATTTTTGATACCCTGTAACCAAAATATAAGCCGCATATTAAGTTAGTGCCAAATGTTGTGTCTAGGAAGGGGTCAAACCCTCTCCCTCAAAGTATTGTAGGCTCCAAACTAATCAGCACAGCAATCAAAATTAGTGTTGTCCCATATGTCTGACCAATATTAGTCTTTCCGGTCTGTTTATGCCTCGAATATCCCATGAGCTGAAGTGTTTCACATTCTTCATGATATTGGTTCGTCATATCCGTCTCGCTGTTCGTCTTTCCAGATCCCTTGTCTCCCGAAGATCACACGAGCTGATTCGTCTCAACTTCTTCACAAAATTGGGGCGTCATATCTGTCTGAGTGTTCGTCTTTCAGGATCCCTTGTCTCTCCAAGATCCAACGAGCTTATACGACTCACGTTCGTCAAGACATTGGTTTGTCATATCCATCTGAGCGTTCGTCTTTCCGGAGTCCCTTGTCTCTCGAAGATCCAACGAGCTGATTCGTCACAAATTCTTCACAAAATTGGATCCCTTGTCTCTCGAAGATACAACGAGCTGTTGCGTCCCCCGTATTTCACGAAATTAGTTCGTTATATCCGTCTTTCCGGATCTCTTGCATCTCGAAGGTCACTCGAGCTGATTTGTCTCAAATTATTCACAAAATTCGTTCGTCATATCCGTCTGAGCGTTTGTCTTTCAGGAACCCTTGTCTCTCGAAGATCCCACGAGCTTATGCGTTTTTCAAGACATTGGTCCGTTATATCCGTCTGAGCGTTCGTGTTTCCGGATCGCCTTTCTTTCGAAGATACCACGAGCTGAATCGTGTTACGTTCTAGCTTTTCACTTGTACTGTAATTCATCTAAAAGAATTTTTCGCGTTACGTCCAGACATAGACACTTCATTCAAGGTGAGGGAACTAATGATATTATAAACATTTTCAAGTATGGATTGATTACAAAAAGAATTTACAGAAACTGTTTGTAAAAAAACTACTGTCCCAAAAATCGGTATTAAGACTGTTATGAACTTTGATAATATATTTTTCGAGGATTCCACCTTTCTGTCTTCCCTTACAATGGGTCAAGATTACAGCGTATATTTTAGTCGGTCTGTTCCAACGATCAACCCACTTGTTTTTATTCTTGAGCAGCTTTAATCGATTTGTTTTGAGGCGCCTTTATGGTTATTGTTGCTGCAGCTGCTTTTATTGATGTTGCTGTCAATCTTTTTGCGATTTGAAGTTGCCGACCACACATACACTCTGCCACATACTCTGCCCCACTCTGCTTCACTCTGCCACATACTTGGCCACACTTGCCTCCACTCGTCCCCCTCTGCCACATACTAAGCTATTGAATTGTGTAATTAATATTTTGTTGGCTGAAGCTGCTGCTTCGGCTGCTTTTGGCCGTTTTGACAAACTCACCGAATGAAGCGATCCCTCGAGAGTCGTGACCGTTTTGGGTCAAAGCAGCTATAACCAAATCATATCTCACTTGGTCAGCAATCAATCGGGGCGCTGCCGTTTTATAGAATGAAATATTTGATTAGCCAATTTATGGCACGCTTTGCGTCGGCTCTGCCAGCTGCAACTGCTCCGAAGAATTTGGAGCGAACCGGACAGCGCATGACCATAAAGACAAATGTCCGCCCCTTCTGCTCCCAAGCACCCGCTTCATAATTTGGTCAGTGGCGTGGGTAGCTTTTTGCAAGCGGGTGGAGTATGTGTATTGATGGAGGTGATCTTGTACGAGTCTGGGTAGTTGCTCCTTGGTATTTCATCTCCTGGGAACATAGGACTTTACAAGAACCACTAGAGCAAATCAAGATATATCATTACAGCTTCCATGAACCCATTAAGCACCTTGTCAATTTTGAATAAATCAAGCACGAAGTATCAAGTAATATTTTCAAAAACAATTTCTGGGATCCATGAATTTGACTTAGTACGAGAAGATACATCCATACAAAAAACCCTCCCTAATGTGGTACACTAATGGGAATCTGCTAAGAAAAAAGTATAGCCTTGAAGTCGCAGGAACAAGAACACGACTGTCACAATTTCTGGGAATATACCCCAGCAAATACTATCTAGAGAAATAGCCATATTGTCAAAAAGCCAGATCGCAATAAACGCGGTTAAAAACTGATAAGCTAGCGACTCTGCGAAACTTATAATAGGGCCTGAGACCTTCTTCGGCATTGTCAGGCACACGACCATATTGGAGTAATCTGGTAATCCTATGAAAGGATTATGGAGCTCTTTGGTCATGGTCATCGCGAAATCGAACTGAAATATAGGGCCTGAGACCTTCTATGGCTTTGTCAGATACACGACCACTCTGGATTAATCTGGTGAGCCTAAAGCAGGATTGAAGAGCTCCTCAGACAAGGTCATCGAGTAATCCAACTAAAATTGGAAAAAAAACCTCTCATAATAGTGTTAGGGTCTAGCCAGACTAAAGATATCCCTCTACGGCTGATATAGAATCTCGACGCCGAATATCTCCAGAATAGAATTATATTAAACAACAAAGTTTGCTCCAAGAATTGGAATGTCTTCGGAATTCCAGGGCAGTAGGCAGCACAATAGATCTATTAGTTTCCACCCTTTCCATGCTTATACAGATCAACTATAGCCTCCATGGGAGTTCGATTCCCCCTACTTACCATACCCCATCTACGTCACTGATTTAGTTATGTTGTTGCGCCTGTCTCTTGCTCTCCCGCGCTCCCTTCATTTGCTGGCATTCGCAGGCAATTGCAACAAAAATGCCGGCGCAGGCCAAAAGCAGCGACAGTGGCAGAAATTATTTCATACGCACTGTTGATTTACGCAGCTGCAGCGCTGCTGACTTCGCCGACGCTTCGCTGCCTGCAGTTTGTGGCTCTGGTCAACACGGCGCATGTCAACATGAGTTTCATAAATGGCAAGCAACATTTTGTCAACGTAATGTTCTTGTTGCTTTTTTGTTGCTGCTGCTCTTGTTGTTGTTGCTGCTGTTTTTGTTGTAATGTTGTTTATGCCTTTTTGTATCGTTTCGGTATTCAGTTCATTTTTTTTTGCTCAATTTTTCTGCTTATTTATTTAATTTCTGCTTATTTCACTTTATTTTTTTATTGCCTTTATTTATTTTATTTTTTTCTGAGAGTTTTTTGTTACCGTTTTTGGCAACTGGTTATGAAGTCTCATTTTCGTATTTCTCTTAATTAAAACTGCACTAATATTAATTAGGCAATTTTTTATGCAATAACTTAAGAAACTATTAAAAGTTAAGTCCGAATTAAGCATTGAATGATTGGTTTCCTATCAAAAATGACTTAGGAGGTCTTCAAAAATTTGATTTTATTTGAAACTAATATGAGTGAGGAGATCAAGGTGAGAAGCCGGCATTGAAGCTTTTGGTTTTTGGAATTTAGTTGGTAGCGTCTACAGCCAAATTAAATGTTTTATGGTACAAGCTTCACCAGCTAATTAGTCAAGTTCAAATGGATCTATGATTGATTTTGTATTTGAATATTAAATAGTTTAAAACATCGCAACGTCCATTATAGGCTTTGTTTTTGAAAGATAACTAGTTTTTAATTAATCTTTTATATCAAGTATCCCTGGCAGGTGGATAATCTAGATGGTAAGTGATAGGATTTATGTTATTATTGGTTTTTCGACGGCTACAAATAGGAAATGGATAAGATGGAAAACAGTTTTTGTGCGATAATTGGAATTCTATGCCTATTTCGGAGATCGAGCTCCAGTTTTTAAAGTTAATAAGACATAACGTCTGCTCAACATATTTAAATATGGTCGAGAAGGACTTCTTGACCCCTCCGAGTATTCAATAGATTGCAATGGCCAGATAAAGGTCTATGTGCCTGATATTCCGACTTATAGGACTCTCGGATCTGTTGTTAGCCTTCTATGTTACTCAAAACGAATCCCCAGTTGGAGTGGTAGGAAGGTAGTGCGATAAACTGTGCTTTCAAATCAGTAGATTTAAATCCGAATCGAAATCTGGAAATATGTAGCTAAGCATAGTATACGTCGACCTATCGGTTGGCACCTACATGATGAGATAGATTCGCTGGCAGGATATCAAACGGGCGTAGGATTTCTTAAAGCACAGAGAATATGGCGGCTGGGTCATGAGCTAAAAATATTCACAGAGAGAATAGCTCGAAAGGCCTTTGTATTGAAACCGACCGAAGGAAGAAGCATAAGGAAACGAAGGCTGGATGAAGTAGATGCCGATCTCAGAAAAGTAGGAGTCCGACACTGAAGAGATGCCTACAACAAATTTTCGTCAGCTTCGTTAATAATTACCCTCTACTGTCTAAAAGATCCCGAAGTTTTGCTCGTGGCCCTCAACTTGGGCCAGTTGTACTGCTTTATTTTGCAGTGCATTTCTGAAAAGTGAGTGGTTAAACGTATGCATTTTAAGTCTAAATTTCGCAATAATTTTTTGAAACGAAGTCTTAGTAACCGGCAGCATTTTCGGAATATTTTCACCTATACCTATCCTCGGAATTGATCAGCATATTGTTGACCCCATGATCCCTAAACACGGCATTTTCTGATCTTTATTACGGCATTTCCCTGCTATAAAAATTAAGTTGCTGTACAATAATCTATTGCTTCTGGAACTCAAAGAGAACAGGTGATGTGTTTGCTGGCGCCATCTACATGTCAATTTGCGCAGCAAAATTAGCAGGACTTGAGCTGAATTCAAAAGACCTACAATTTATAACATTTGTTCTATGACATTTTTTTTTTTAGGCACTTCTGCGTACTGACCTTCAAGCTGAAAATTTACCAGAACAATATTATTCCAAAACAACAGGACAAGTAACTATAATAAAAAAAACCCTAAATTAACATTTACAGTCCCTTGCCAGAAGGTCTACAACATTTTTAGTTAAAAAATATTGAGTATTCTCAACTGGTCAGGAAATTCAGCTTGACAAAAACCCTATCGAGAAAGTCTGGAAGTTTTTGAAATCTAAAGTTAGGTCAAAACCTCTAAATCCAAGCAAGAGTTACAGATATAAAAAAGACCCTTACAAGGACGTTGTATCGTAAATTAGGGAAACGGCTAGAGCTCAGGCGAAAAGAGAATGGGACATTGTACTCGATAGTCGCATCCCACGAACACTCGGTACAATCCAAAGCGATCATCTGAACTCCTGCGATTTGTCAAGAACACGATCAGGAGTAGAAAGGAGGTAGAAGTCCATAGACCTTATGGTTGAGAGGTTGCAAGCTCTCCACCAGGACTTCTGTTGTAGTTGTGAAGATGAGGAGGAGATTAAAAGCTTCCATCACCTGATATATGTACTTTGGCACTTCTCATGAAACACACCCAGCTTCTGGGTAAGCCAAGGTAGATACCAGAAGAGTCCACTACTTTCATCCTTGCGTATATCTAATAATATGGCATTGCTAGTTCAATTGAACAAAATCTGGTTCATTCACCCATTGGATTATTTCATCTTCGCTTACAATTGGCTAATCTCATTTTTCTAAGTATTCATTATGAAAGGAAATACTACGATATTGCCTTAACTAAAGCTGGTTGCCATCTATCCACATTTCAAGCCATAAAATCCAATTGAAAATTTAGTTGCGCTTGCCGCACTGCTTCCTAAACTGCATGCAATAAGACTGCACTGCTTTGCAGACAAATCATGCAACTAAGCAGTTCTACGCTTAAGTCATTGACAAGAAAAAACAATCAAAAGCTGATTATTGGCCACTTTTTAGTAAAATTTGAAGTTTTTTATTTATGTAAATGATTCAAAAATTATTTTTAAATGAAAACAGTTCCATCGGTACTAGCTGGACGTTTCTTACACCAAATTTATTTAAGCAAACCTCTTCCAATTTGTCCAGTTTTGGACATGACGAATCTTTTAGCGCACTTTGTCAGTGTTTCAACACTTCTATGACTAAGTGTATATCATTTATAGCCATTTACCACACAACATCAGCGATAAAGAATTCTAAAACTGAAAAATCATTGCATGTTAAACACCTAAAATACAAAATACTTATTACAAATTAAGCAAAATTACTAAAACCAATTTGGAAATCGCTCGTCATTTGTTTAATGACAAACTAACATTGCACACTGTGACAAAACTAACAAATTGATTGACGGCTGCGAGTCACAAAAGGAAATTCCACCATCACTTTGCTGCGAAATCGAAATCATCGACCAGGTGAATTCAATCGAACCAAAATACCAATAAATATGCCATATTAATGGTGTGGATGATGATGACAGTTTGGACAATAAATATTTGGAAATTTTTAAGAAGTACATACATAGATAGTCTTAGCCTTATAGCTAAACAATTTATTTATATATAATATGACATATTATGACTATAAGCACACACATTGTGGGTCAGAAATAATTAAAAGCTAAAGTTTTTAATTTGACTGTATTAAATTAGTCACAAGTCAATTTCCAATTTGAGCAGCTTGGCAATAAATCAAAAACAAGTTCAAAATTTGTGTCACCTTAACAGTGGAGCGCACAAAGACGGCCGCGGAGACGGCGGCGACGATAAAGCAGTGCGAAGTAACTAACAATCGATCGCATGATCGATAACAAAATGAAAAACACAAATCGCCTCGTACGTGCGAATTTTATTGATCACATTTGACTATTATTAGGGAAATTTAACATAAACACACAGATAAAATAAAACAAATGCATGTATTGCGATTTCGGATATTTATGGATACATGATTTTAAAAAGTGCACGCAAAAAAAACGAGTATTGTGGAAGTTAAACGCTGTGAATAGGGAATACACTGCAAATTTTATAAAAGTCAATGAGTGGATGTCTGAGAACTAAAGGGATTTATTGGTGGATGAATCTTGAATGCTTAACGAAAAATGTGAAACTTTTTTCACGAAAACAGAAGGACCACAGTATTTTTCCAGTATTTTCAATTTCGGGAATTTTTTTTACGTTTTAATAAATTTAATTATTTTTTTGCACCGCTTGGTTTTGGATGCGTTTATTGAGAGTCCAACTTTGCTGACAAGGAGCTCGAGATCATTCGCTTTAACTTGGATATCACCAAGCTTATAAGAGATGAGACATATATCATCCACGTAATCTAGGTCCTCCAAATGACGGGTAAGTCTCCCTGTATATAGTATTTTTTAAATGTTCAAAGACTAATTGAAAAAAGCAACATCTTTCCAAGATCTATAAACTCCATGTACACGAAGTTTATAGAGTAACAAAGAGACCGAATGACAAGCGTCTCACATAACGACAATAGGCACATTGCGCATACGCAGCGTTGCCGCAATTCGAAAATCGTTTCGACAAATTTGGTTAAATTACGCGCCGCACGCGCTGCATATGAAATAAACGTGTTGACTGATTTTTGGTCAAAATGATTGGCATCAAAATCGAGCTGAGCTGCAGTTGCTGCTGTCAGCTTCAATCATAATTGCTGTCAATTTGGGGAGGTTAATGAGCAAGTTCCAAGCCGAATGCCAGGCAGTTAACAGATACAGATACATTTAGCACATTTAGTAGATACTTAGTACATATTGGCAAAAAGTGTGTCATATGGTAGATGCAGTGTGTGTGTGACTTTGATTGTATGCGTAACGCCCACATTCTTTTGGTGGAGCAGCTGACAACAACAACAACAAGAACAACGACGGAAGTCCAATTTAAAGTTGACTTCGTTATGGCTTAATGCTCGTTTGGACACAAATTGGCAGCAGCTAATCGGGCATATAAAACACACTATCTAATCTATGCATATTAATATTTGCACACTCGTGAGACATACGCACACGCACGCTCACATTTATGCGTATATACACATATTACACTGACTGCGAAAAGTTTTCGCACGTTTAAATAATCGATTCGGTGGCATAACTTTTTAAACCTGGCCACTAAATGGGTAATTCGAAAGTTACTATTACACCGACTACGAAGAGTTTTCGTATAGTCTAAATAATCGATTAGATGTTTATTAACTGTTCGACCCTAGGTATGGAGTTAGACGATTCCAAGCACTTACCCAAATTCTGAAAAAATTCAATTAGCAATAAAATGGTAATTCGAAATGGAATGGATGAGCTTTATCGATAAAGTTATATTATCCAAATTACAAAATTACAGTACAAAATTATTATCTCAAAGGCTTATTGCAAATGCTAATGACGTCGAAGGGATATATCTCGTATCTTCGAAAAGCCAAAGCTTTTCGAAAAAAAAGTCGAAATTAAATTAAAGGGTAAGAGTTGCACTAAATGATGTAACTGGAGAGAAAGACCGCAAAAATTTTTTGCGCCCTGTACATAACCTCAAAAGTAGGAAAAAACGCAATTTTTTGGGTACATAACCTCAAATATCTAAAAATCCTGACGTGATGGGCCAGTTCTGACACCGGATTCGGATTCTACCAAATTACTTCGGAAATAACCCTTAGCTTTCCAACTACTCACATGACCCCTGTATTTGTAGACTTGTGTAATATAAAAAAGTCGGGCGCGGACGACTTTAGGATACCCTGTACCACTAGCTTGTAATAAAGTCCGATTTCTTCACAAAAAACCAAAAACAGAAGAATTTTTAAGCAAAAATTTTTTTTTGACCGATCGTTCCTATGGGAGCTATATGATATAGTCAACCGATTTCAATAAAATTTGACACAGTGCTTAAATACCTTAAAAAAGATATGAACGCCAAAGTTATTTCAAATATCTTTACAAACAAACAAAACACATCGAATTTTGTATAAAAAACGTGTTTTTGGACCGATTGGTCCTATGGGAGCTATATGATCTAGTCAAACGATTTGGATTAAATTTGGTACAGTGCTTAGGAACTATAAAATACTCACGAATGTCAAATTTGGTCCCAATATCTTAACAAACAAACGAAACACAACAAATTTTGTTAAAAAATCGATGTTTTGGAAGATCGGACCTATAGGAGCTATATGATATAGTACAACCGATTTTGTTCAAATTTGGCACATTGCTTAAGTGGTCTGAAAAATTTCCAAACGCCAAATCTGGTTAAGATATCTTTATTAAAAAACGAAATATAGCCAATTTTTCTTTAAAAAAGTTATTTTGGCCGATCGGTCCTATGGGAGCTATATGATATAGTCAACCGATTTTGATCAAATTTGGTACAGTGATTGGGAACTATAAAAAACTTTCGATTGCCAAATTTCGTTACGATATCTTCATAAACAAACGAATTATTCATCTAAAACGCTTTTTTTTGTCGAGGTCGTCTCAAACACCCCCATGGGAGCTATATAATTTATCCCCGATATCAAAAAAATAAAATAAACTTGCCTCCTATGGAATAATATGGGATCTAATGTGAAAGTTTGGTAACTCTAGCTCTTACCATCTCTGAGATCTAGGCGTTCACACGGACGGACGGACGGACAGACGGACAGACGGACAGACGGACAGACGGACGGACGGACAGACGGACAGACGGACATGGGTATATCGACTTCTCTATTCACCCTGATCATATTTTAGGTAACTTTGGGGTGTCTCCGACGTCTCCTTCTATATGTTACATACATTTTCGGCTTGCACAAACTTAATATACCCTTGGTACCATACGGTACAGGGTATAAAAAAGAGATTCTCTTGAAAAAATTTATAAGCCCTCAAAAAGTACAAGAATCTATGGCTCGACCTTTGCTCAAAAAGCAGACATTTCCGAAATTCCTTTCTCGAAATAATATAATTTGAAACCTGGGTGAAGATGGATGACTTCAAGCAATTATACAAACTCTGAAAATTAATCCAAATTTATGGAGTGCCTGACTCAATTAAGTGATCGTACAAAATTCTATGGGAATTCTCTTCCCCGAAATAGTCTCTATATCAAAAATTTTTTTCTCAGGATAATATTAAAGAAATGATGATGCAAAAATTAATGAGTACTTTAAAAGGTAATTTGAAAGCCATGGAACGGCTGCCTCAATTTAGAATCATACATAATTATATGTCTCGAGCTTTATCAAGAAAGTCTACATTTACGAAATTCCTTTCTAGAAATAATATAAAAGGAATGAGAGGCTCTGAAAAAGGCGGTGAAGTTGGATGACTTCAAGCACTTATCAAAACTCTCAAAAATGTATCGAAACTTATGGATTGCTCAATTTAGGATAGTACAAAATTGTATCGGAAGAGCTTTACCGAGGAAGTCTCTATTTTAAAAAATTCTTTGTCAGAATACACTTGCGTGAAGATAGGACGAATTTAAGCAGTTATTCAAACTCTTAAAAAATTAAAGAGTCCACAAAAATGTTACTATCGAAAGTTATGGAGTGGCTGGCTCGATCTTTATCGATAAAGTAATGTCAAAAGGCAAGGAAGCATTTCGAAAACTTGGTTCAAAAAAATTTCTTATAAGAACTCATATGAAAAATAAGCATACAAATATTTTTCTAAAATTTTTGAATAATATTGAAGCATTTTACGATTCTAATTTTACTTATATTTTAAAATTTTTTAAAAATAGAGGAAAATATTACTTAGTAACAATTTTGTTTAATTTTAATCCATTTCACATCCCATAAAATAAAAAAGCATTTTACGATATTAATTGTATATCTATTCTTAAAGTTTAAAAACAGGAGGAAAATTATATAATATTTAATTTTATTCCAATTCGTTTCATTCAATTCATATTAATGTTTTCCACTTCATTGTATTCCTTTCAATTTAATTCTTTCATTTCATTTCTCTTTACAATTCTTATTTCATTTCATATTTTTATCTTATTAAATATCTCATTTCATTTCTTATTTCATTTCTTATTGACATGAATATAGAAATAAAATGAGAAATGTTTTATTTCTCATATTCATTTCTAATTTCATAATTATTTTCTATCCTTTCATAATTTAACTTCTAATATCATATTAATCATTTTATTTATCATATTATTTTTAATATTATGTTTCTTTTTTAATTTCTAAATTCATATCATATTTCATTTTTCATATTATTTCTCGATTTCATTTCTAATATCATTTCTTATATCATAACTCATAAAATTTTTCATTTTATTTATATTTTAAAAATTATTTAAGAAAGAGGAAAATTTTATTTAATTCAGTTTGATGCCATTTCATCACTAATCATTCCAGTCTTCATGCATTTTAATTATATTTCATTCCAACACATTTCTGCATTTCATTTCTCACTTTATTTCTGATTTTATTTCTAATTTCATATCTCGATTTCTTTTTTTCATTTAATTTCTACTTTCATTTCTCATTTCGATTGTAACGTAACGACCAAGGCAGCCTATTTAGCTGCACATTATACATTTTTCTTAATTAGTAAATATTTGCTATTAGCAAACTTTTGTCCAGCAGTGTAGTTCACTTATGTAGATGCAAAATGCCAAAAAAAAAAACCAAAACCATTCAGTTACAAGTTTTTGCTACCTTGTTTTTGTGTGATTTTTGTTGTTGTTGTCGTTGGTTTCTGTTTCTGGCCATTCAAATTCAAATCGCCTTCTCATACGAATTTGCATTTGATCGTTGCTCGGTTTTTATTCATTTTTATAGTAGATAGATATACCTATAATATATTTTTGTCTTTCTTTGAATTTTATGAGCGATATAAAATTAGTGTGATGAATACAAGCAAACGATTAGATTGAGTTTTAATGTTTCAATTTTTACCAGTCGAATTTCGTCGCCATTTATGCATTTGATTATTTTTTATACGATTTTAATATATGGCCTGAACTGTGCACATGTCTGAGCTGAAACTGATTTATAAAAAAAATCAGCTGGAACGCTTAAAACTGGGTTATTATTTGTTTGATAAACTGGAACTGCAGAAGATTGCAAGCTACGGGCTGAGAAATTTAAGCGCGGAGCTACGCTTGGTTGTAAAATGTAAAGAAAAATGGTAAAAAATAGTTATTTTCCCACCTTTTTTTAGAGAACCCCCTTTAAAAGCCCCTAGAGCCCATTTATTTCAGCTTAAAGTTGACTCTCTGCAATTGGAATTGGCATTAGAATCAAAATGAATCACTCAAGCGCGAAATAATGTTTTGTCCTTTGCCGGGACTTTACGATTATAGCCAATGTCTGTGACGTTGACTCCTTCGAGCACGGCCGGATAGCCAGACAATGGCGTCTGCAAAAGAAAATTAATTTTAATTGCAAAAGGTGCGTCCACACTGCAATAATTGACAAAAGGTAGAGCAATAAACAATGCCACGGCCATGGACACGCTTAACCTGCAACTGACCCCCAGCTCCCGAACCCACCAAAAACAAAACGCTAATTCCACGGCACAGACAAAGAAAGATGACACTTGGGCAGGCGTCTCACCGGACATAATTTACAATCAGATGAATTGTGGGGAGCAGAGCAACAGACGTTTCGGAAAAGTTTTGCCAATTTGGTTGCAAAAACGCATAAAACGAGTATTTAAGATGGCCTTCTGGTACTTACGACAATTGAATTAAAGCAGCCGGAAGGCGTGGTCCATGAAGTACACAGAGAGAAAAAAGTAAGATCTTGATATTCATCTGGTAATCAAAATTTTGCTGCAGTTGTTTAAATTAAGGTGCAAAAGCTGTTGTTACTGCTGGCGCCATCTAGTGAGCTTGCGCTAGCGCCCTCCTTCGTAAATACTCGTTTAAACCGTAGGACAACACTGTCCTGCTTATTTATCTGAGTCCACTAGCTTTTAACTCCTTTCCTCACTTTTCTCTCAGTGTCGTTGTCAAAGGGCAGCATAGAAGTGTCCAAGCGGAAACGGAAGCGGTTCCGCTGACAGGCAAAAGATTTTTATAAGAATTTGATTTTGCAAAGCGCAGCCAAAGTCAAAGCCACATTAGGGTGCCCTACGGGGGCGGCAGAGGCGGGGCATGCCACAAGGTTTTTCAAACTTTACTCATTTTCAAAATTACAATGTTGCCACAAGCGTGGCATCTACCGCAGCAGCAACGGAAAAATCTAAACGTAGCAAAAAGCCAATGGAAAGTGGAAAAAGTTGTCGACGTCAGAGACGCCACCAAGGAGCACCAGCAGCAGCAGCGGCAGCAGCAGCGTCTTTGATGAGTGCCACAATGCCTGGGATAAGTTGAAGATAATGCCAGTAAAAGGATGCCAGCCAGGCCCAAACCATGCCGCAGCCTTACATCTTTCAGCTGCTCTCGTCTTTAGCAGACATTTTTCTGCTAGGAAAAGTTTTGTTGGCACAACCACTTGACGCTACTACACTCACTCCCCCCGCTCTAGCCTGGAAAATACATATTGCACACACTGTAGCTGAGGCTGGAGTTGAAGCAATGGCAACCGCTTCGTCTTCTTGGCGCTGCGGCTTTTGCGGTAAATCAATTTCTTCAAATGAGATTTTTCAATTATAAATCAATTTTCGATTAAAATTACTTTTACGCATTTTCTTTTGTGCCCATCACTCAGCTCGGCGCACCTCACCTCACCTTACCTTACCAAACCGATAGATACTCTTCATCGTAATACACTTTGTAAGGATGTGCTTGGGGGAGTGAGATAGTGGAGCATGTGATGAAAAGTTTTTTGCACTCAAGTCGAAAAGTTTTGGTTTGTTATGTAGCAAATGGTTGGGAGTTATGACATTATTAAGCTCCTTTGTTATTGCATCTCCGGCAAGGAATTTTTGGGAGCGACTTCAAAAACCAATGCAGCAAAACAATTTGGTAAAAAGCAGATAAGGGAACTTAGGGAACAATGTGATGGAGAGAATGCATTTAAAGAGCTCTAGGAGTTAGGTGTATTTTCTTGGTCGGAGTGACAGGGCTTGTTAGGAACAATACACGGATCGAAAAATACATAGCATAATGATTTGGTAATAGTACAACTGACGCATTTCAGAATTCCCCAGATTAAGATCAGAGATCTTCAGTATTAATTTTTGGAATAAAGGATAAGCTACACTCGACAGATTTCATGAGCAATACGGAGAACAAAGTTAACTTTAGTGTTTTTATTAATGACGAGAAGGGATTAGATTAGATCAAAGAGCACTTAAAGACAATTACTCCTAGTTTACCTTATTTTATGACTAGAAGCTCTTCGACTTTAGCAAATAAATATTTCTCAAAGTAATTGCTTAACCTTACAAGAGGATTTTCGGATATTGGGGTTAGACCATGTTTTATTTGTCTTCTTGGAATCGCTTAATTCGAAGTCCACAAAATCGTAGCACGTCCGGATTCAGACATAACCTCAAAAACCGCCATTAATTTCTGTAGCCCAATTGCCCAGCGATGTTTGTTTTTGAGATCACAGAATTCGATTTTGAGATCAAAAAACTCCACCAGGTTTCTGAGATCACCCACAAATAACTAGTTTGATGGGAATATTATTAATAATATTTGATAAACCTCGAATCATTACTTTTTTTGGACTTCAGATTCGGTTTGTTGCCATTTATTTGAGATCGCAGAATTCTAATTTGAGATCAATATTTATATTTTTAAGATCCTATGGCTCCGCGGGGGAGCAAAGTGCCACAACGAGGTTCCTCGATTTCACTCTGTCATGCGCCCACCTCTTGGCTTCGCTCCAGGTTTTGTTGGTCAATGCTGGTCTGCCCCTGCGATGGTTGCCTTGAAGGTTCCAGTCGATGGCTCTGCGGTTGATGTCGTTTGGGTCTTTTCTGAACGCGTCCCCAAGCTAGCCCCATTTCCTTTTAACGATTTTAAGGCGCATTGGTATCTGTACATATATCATCGAGTCCGCAGGTGTCAGCATTTGGAATTGATGAAAACTTGCAGCATTTGGAGATCAGAGGATGCAATGTTCCAAATTTCGCGTCCATACATAACAGTAAATTTCTTTAAGGGACTTTAATAGGAATAACCAACAATAAATGTATGCCGAATTCGGAATGAGTACGATCAAGACAAATGAAACTCCTTTAGTACACCAGGTCGTTGGTTGGCCGCCATGGTTCGTCGTGAGCATGGATTACCCACTGATTCTTTACCCTTCCCAGTGTGAATGTTTTTTCCAATCGTGACTTGAAAGGTCAGGTTTTCTATGAGTCCCTGGCTTTCTCTGACATATCAAATGATCAAGGATCAGGGTCAAGAGGCTTACTAATATCCATTATGAACCTGAACTCTCTTTATTTGATAGCTTCAATTCTTACAATTTCATCATTAAAATACCTCAATTAAGATTGTTGTTAAACTAACATCACTTTCTGCAATAGATCCTCAAGACAACTCCGCGAACTGCTAGTTAAATATTTGCTGATATTCGATCTCTTCGTAATCGTTTTTTCTTTGTGGGTGCATTGCGATAAACTAAGACAAAAAATGCACTTTGCTTTTTAGTTGTGGCTCTTAATTAAATTGTGAATTATGGCCTTCGATTTGCCAAATGCCATAAAGGCCACAAAAATATGAGTCGATGGACAACACTGGACATTGGAGTGGAGTGCACGCAACTCAACCTGACTGTGCACCAGACGGAAAACTTCAACTCTTGATGCACATAAACATGGCAACGAGATGCGCATAAACTTTTACTGCCCACTTCAGTGGAGTACAGACCAAGCTCCAAACTGCAGTCATCCATCAGAGACAACGACAACAACGACGCCAAAAAAGCAACAACAACAACAGTAACAGCTACGATGACGATGAGGATGACTATGACGACACCGGTCGATATTAAATTATAAATGAATGAATGAAGTTTTATGACGACAATGGAGCGCACAGTTGGAGCTGCCGCCGCCGCAGCTGAGGCTCCAACTTGTCGCCAAGGTTATATCACAAAACGAGAACATCTAGTACCAACAGGCTGTACTATATGCTATATAAAAAAAACAACACATATCACGACTTGTCGTTTAATAAACACCAACAATCGAGCGACTGATTGCATCTGACCCAAAGTTAGAGAATTAAAAAAAAAAAAAACAGCTATGGGTCAGATTACATGAAGCGCTTATCAATTCAAAACGTAAAAAGATCTGCTGACACTGCAAAAAATTTAAATTTTTACAATTTTAAGAAATGTTGGGGTAAGCCCGACCGTCTTTTTTTTGCTTGATTTAGCACAGATATGACTTGAATTTAATGATTTTTCGAGTATAATTCAGAAGAGCATGTTATTGTTGTATTTAAAGAAAACCTGGTTTTCTGGAGGTCGGATTTGCCCCACCTTACTACTTTTCATAACAACGCGAATAAAAAAATCGTTGAAAATTTCTAGTCAACGTAGGGATTTTACGAGCTTACCCAAACTGTCGGGTTTGCCCCATCGAATACAAAAAAATAAAGAAAAAAAATGTTGCCAAAAATTGTGCAGTATATTTTAAATATTTAGTACATTTTTTAAACATCTCATTTTGTTGTAAAGTTATGATCTAAGCTTCTACCCATCCATTCCTTACTCGATCATAGGAGTAACCTCATAAAATAAAATTCCAAAGGATCCCGCTTCATAGGGGACTGACTGACCAGGCTTCCCCTATTTTGACCCCCATTTATGTCTCTTGCTGCATGTGGTGTCAATTGCCCCCAATGAGTTATGAGCAGTGTGCAAAATATAATGATGCCCTTCAATTTTCATTGGAAGTGCAGCGGCAAAGACAGCGCCAATCATTCGTATCTTATGTATCTGTACCATATAAATTGCCACATGCGGCACTTGGATGCCTGCCTGCCGCATGCTGCATGCCAAGGCGTCAAACTGTCCATCTGTCCATGTGTCCAACCCAACATTCGTCATAAAGATACGACCAACTTCGAGTCGTCTCATCGTCGTCATCGTCATCGTCGTCCAAGGCAGTGTTTATGAGTCGTGGCAATTAATAAATTTGTGGCTAGTTGCAAATAAATCGCTGCAACAACAGCAACAGAGTCTCCACTGAATGCAGCATTTAATGCGAATAACTTAATAGCAAAGTCTCTAAGCCTGGGAAATGTGATTTTCAGAAGGCTTAATGACATAAAGAAATAGCTTTAAATGTAAACCAGGAATATGAAAAAGTGGGGCAAAGACAGACTAAAGGATACACTTTAGCTTAGCTTGAAAAAGCACTTTTGCTGGCTTTTAAAGATGACGTTACGCCAGGGTATATTTATATAAGGTGAAGCAAATCTGCAGGCTGAGAGGCATAAACTTTAAAAGAAATATAGAATAAAGTTCTTTAATATCTGCGCAATAGCGACGCTACAAAAGTAGACCGATAGGGACAGCAAACGACGTCATATTTTTTCCCGCTGTCTTGACATTTCTTTTCAGTAAGGTTTACCATTTCATCATGGAAAGATATACGATCCAACAACGAGTCGAAATTATTAAAATTTACTACCGAAATTCGGAGTCACTGGCCTCATCTTTAAGAGCGCTATGTCTAATTTATGGTCGTCATAATTGTCCTGCCAGATCAACAATTAATCGTCTGGTGGAAAAATTTGAATCCACTGGCACAGTACAAAATGTTCCCGTGCCAGTGAGGCAAAAAAGTGTCCGGAGCGTCGAGAATATTGCTGCCGCTAGCGCATCAATTGAGGAATACCCAAATCAGTCTCTCACACGTCGTTCTCAAGCGTTGGGCATCTCTGTGACGTCGTACATCCTTACAAGATCAAATTGACGCAAGAACTGAAACCGCTTGACCACCAGAAGGGTCGAATGTTCGTGAAACAACAACTTGAGCAACAACTTGAAAATTAATCCGGATTTTCATCGAAAAATCTTCTTCAGGTCAGGCAGCAATCCTCACGTACGCAATGAATCACCATTGCATCCCGAAAAAATTACGGTTTGGTGCGGTTTATGCCGGCGGCATCATTGGGCCGTACCTTTACCGTGATGATCAAGATCGGCACGTTACTGTGAATGGGAATCGCTACCGGTCAGTGATAACCGAATATTTTTGGCCCGAATTGGATGGACTCGGACAATATGTGGTTTCAACAGGACGGCGCCACAAGCCACACAGCGAATGTCACAATCGATTTATTGAAAACCAAGTTTGGTGAACGAAATGGCCCAGTCAATTGGCCGCCTCGGTCGTGCGATTAGACGCCGTTAGACTGTTTCTTGTGGGGCAACGTCAAGTCTATGGTCTATTGGAACAAGCCAGCGTCGATTGATGAACTTCGTACGAGTATCGAACGTGAAATTGCAGCAGTGTCTGCCGATTTATACTTTAAAACCGTCAAAAATTGGGTTCAGCGTCTGGAGTTCTGGAGTTCCTTTACAGGAGTAAAGGGTTTCATTGATATCCAAACCCGTTTTTGTTTAAAAAAAAATCTTTTGTAGTCCTCTCTTAAATTTAAGATCAAAATGTTAAATGGTGTGGACGGGGGAAGATAATGACTTGATTCAATAAACGCCTGAGGAAATATGCGCATAGTCTCTGCGATCTAGGTGTTCTTGCCGACTGACGGGCAGACGAACATGGTCCAATGGCTACCCGAGGTTATGATAAGCATTTTGGTATAAATAACTTGGTATCTGTCACGGCTCCTTCTCTCTGTTATATACATTGCACAAATCTTCCTACCTATAGGTATAGGGTATAAAAATTGTCCAGTCCTTGCTTTTAAATTAGTACAGTAACTCCTTACCTTTAAGAAAAATCGATAAATTGCTTGCCAATACTTCCTAAGTAGACCCCTTAATCACATAAAATAGAGCATAAAAAACGTAATCAACCTGAGTATACGCTTATAAACTCGGTCAGCTTTAACTAAATGATTGATACCCTGCAATAAAGTTTGCACCATATCAATAAAAAAAAAACTTTTTCAACAAAAACTCAACCTTAACCCTTTCAGAAGCAACCACCCGCAACCTTGAAAAGTTCGCATAAAAGCATCTTAAACACGTGGCCGCAAACCGCTTAAAATAAAAATAATAACCTCATATAATGCTTCAAAACGGATACCGCAATCCTGTCCCACACATTCATATTTCAATAGATATTTTTTTTACAGTCCCAAACACATTTATAGAACCACATACAAACATCCACACACTTGCTCCGCAATCAATCACAATTTAAGTTTTTTTTCTCTGTAGTCCCATTTTTTTTTTGATAAACGTCACACAACGCGTGTCCCTGATTGTTGTTGTGGTTGTTGTTTGAGTCTATATCGTTCTCCACTTTCCCTGCTCACCCCTAACAATGTAAAAAAAAACAATAGTAAAAAGTATCGCATTTTCTTAGAATTTCGACAGCGTTGGGGAATCTGCTGCACTCTCCCAAGGATATGCTGTTACAATGTCCTGGCGCACGAGCTGCTTTTGGAGCTGTCATTGTCCCTGAGCGATTTTTTGTTACTTTCTCTCGTTTCGTTTCCTTTCTTGACTATTCTTTATAGTTATATTTGAATTTTTTATTTATTTCGATTTTTTCGCGTGCTGCTTTGTTGGATCCGAGGTTTGGGGATGCGGTTTGTTTCTCTTACTTTGACGCAACACTTTAATTTATGCAACCCTGGGGATATTTTGATTTTGATACGATTTGTGAATAGAAGCGGTTTACAATTGCCCGTAATTAGGGAGAGGCGGAGGTAGATGTGGGTAAAGCGAAGGGAAGTCAATGCGGCTAGATTTAGTTTCATTTCAAGAAAAAAACGACTAAGCTAATCTTAAGTGTACTTAAGGTTGATTTTTTTAATGTCTACTTAATTGTCGCTACTCATATCATATAGAAAATTTACTTAAGAAGTGTCTTCCCACTTTTTCTTCTTATTACAAAATCTGAAAGTCTGAAAAGCAAAACTGCCGAATTTAAAATCTATAATCTCAATTTTTATCATAATTTTAACCCTATATCACCATGAAAACTAGATTTTTACAAGTCCGCCGTTGACTAGGCCCTCCCAAAAATCCACCTTAAATCTCTGTATTTTGCATTTTCAAAACTCCATAAGTTATTCCAGCTTAACTGCTGTAATGGCAAAAAAAATTCCAATCTGGGCCCACTGACGGAATAGACAATGAAGGTGCTCCCCACACCCGAACCCCTAGCAAGCGCAAATATGTGCCTATGATGCGGTGCGCAATAGTCCGAGTCCGAGACCCCATTGGCCGATCCTCCCGGATCCCTTCCGGATGCACTATGACGTTGCATTTGGTGCAATGCATTTGCGGAAATGTGTGCACAACATGCAACATAAATGGAAATGCCGTTTGGAAAACATATTGTTTTTGGGGCCCAAAATGCACTAATTTTCGTAACGCGCCCCCTGAGATGGGGTAGTTGGGCGGGAGTGCTTTGAAGGAAAGGGTAGTAAGTAGCGAGTAGCGGGTAACGGGTAGCTGAGGGTTTTGGTTTGTGTTGAGTCGTTTAGAAATTGAACGGCATTTTTCGTTGAATTGTGTGCTGATTGTAATTCATTCTGTGCATGGACACAAGTGTGTGTGTGTGTGTGTGCGAATCTGTGTGTTTGGACAGCGCACACACAGACACACATACAAACACGCACATTCATATCATATACCAGAAAAAGAAACAGAGGCGTAGATGGGTTGTTGAGCAGGAGGGATAGGCCGATCTGAGCTGAGAAAGCCAATTTATCGGTTTGGCAGATATCTATTTAAAGACAACTTCATCCCAAAAACAATCCATTTATTGAGAATGTGAGGAACTGGAAAATTTATTGGTGGTTTCAATTAAAACTAGCCAAAATAGTCTAGAAATTTTCAAGCTTGTAAACTTTTTCTTAAAAAAATAATTTACATCTTTTTTATAAAAATCGTTTTGGGCATTTCCCGTACTCTCAGTTTTTATTTTTTACTGTAGACTTTCGACTTACTACTACTCGTCGACCTTCCAGTGATCTCTGCTGGAATGCCTTTTTGGCTGGAGCATTATCATCAATTCGCGCAGAGCTAGATCAGTATCGCCATATAGCTCATACAGCTCGTGATTCATTCGAAAACAGAAAACATTATTTACATTTATCGGTCCAAAGATCGTCGGCTGATTTTTCTCTCGAAAGCCCCGAAAATCTCCTTATCGGATGATGATAATGTCCATGCTTAAGTGCCGTAGAGAAGCATGGGTATGATAAGGGATTTATAAGGGGTTATTTTCGTATGTCGAGAGAGGGCTTTACTCTTGAATAACTTTTGGGCTTACTTAAGGAACGAATTGGAATCGAAATCCAAAACATCCATGTGTATTGACCGAAAATAAGTTGGTTTGGGAAACCAGAGCCAAACTAAACCACCTCGGAAAATGGAACAGAGTCTCCTTTAAACGGATCTCAGGACACAAGAATATTTCTGGGAATAAATCAGCTAATGAACTGGCGAGGAATTATGTACAACAACTATTAGAGCCTGAACCTTACTGCTTCATTGGCAGTCACACATCTAGACAGCTGCTGAAAGAAGTGTAAAAATCCAGACGATAAGTGGACTGGGCAGGCACGGATGGCTTACGGCAAGTGGAGCAACTGCGTGGATACTCTAACTTAAATAGGTTGGGAAGGAATTCCCTGACTTTAGTGACTGGGTTGCTGACGGGATATTGCAGACTCAGGAAACATCTGATACCAGTTATAACGCACTTCGAAGTGAAAAACCCCCTAACACCAAATCCTCGATCCGCACCTGCTTGATACTATTGGTATAGTGAACTCGAGCACTTGTTGGTCTTATGAAATGGAGGAGGAACTCCTAACACATAAGCCCTCTCACCATGACAAGGTGGCAATCGTCGAGATGGCCTTCTGAGAACTTTCTAATTGGAGCATTTATTTATCGATAATTTTGTACTGTGACGCCCTTGCCAGAAGAAGGACATCCTCCGATATATGACATCACCCGACTAGACTCATGAAATAATTAGGGTTTTTGCAGTTATTGGGCCAGTTGAGAAGATCTTTGGCTAGAACAGAGCACAACAGATCTTACGAGTCGCAGTGCAGCATTCTCCACTAATATTCTTATTGGTGAAAAGAGTGAATAAAATAAAATTGGAAAAGATATTACTTAACCGGATGATTGCTAAATAAACTTAATATATAAACAATTGTTAGTAAATTTGTGAATAGATCCAAAACTCATATTTAATAATAAAATATGATCAAATCAAAATTTTTTGTTTGTTTTTGGATCAACATTTTGGGAACTTGTTTCAAGGATATTTTATTTTGTATTTTGTTATCAAAATGTATTTGAAAGAAGATTTATATACTTTCTTACTTTATAAAAAATTTCGGACTTATTTTTTATCATCTTCTTAATTCAAGAGCTGCGGACCTAAAATCGAAATTCTTGAAATAAGATCAAAATTCAACCTCTCAGGATTTTTGTCCTTGCACTCAAATGAAGTGGGGATTTCCTAGTTTCAAGTACGAAATACTTAATTTTTTCTCAGTGCATACACGTTGTTAATTTGACCTTTATTCCATAAATATTCCGTCTTTTTAGTCTAAGCTCCTTTCTATATTAGAAAAAGAGATGTTCATTCACAAATAAATTTATGTACAATTTTTCGATTGTATTTTTTTTCTGTTTTATAGCATGCCAAAGGCTGCAATCCAATATTTAAACCCTATTTCCGAATATTCAATTTCAACGATTGGTACTAAATGCTACTTTCACATAAATAGATTCATCAAGAGAAACCAATTCCCCATAAATCCCCTTTACATCTACGCCCCTGCACAGAACATTGCACACAGTCAGAGAGAGAGAAAATTTGAAAATTTTGATTGCATGTTTCGATACAAAATGGCGCTACAAAACGAACACTGCCTGATGATGATGAGGCATGCCAATCCGGACTACGACAACGATGTCGATGGCGATGGTCATCGTTGATGCTGATGATGATGACGATGCTTGTGTTGGTTTCGGGATGTGGCATGTTGTATGTTCTATGTTCTATGCTACAAAGATGGCACCCACCCAGTG
This sequence comes from Chymomyza amoena, assembly GCA_037043745.1. Taxonomy (NCBI): domain Eukaryota; kingdom Metazoa; phylum Arthropoda; class Insecta; order Diptera; family Drosophilidae; genus Chymomyza; species Chymomyza amoena. The sequence goes on from JBAMAX010004587.1 coordinate 87,494, forward strand.
GTGCTAGTGGTGGGTGGTGCTGCTGGTGGAGCTGGTGTATGGAGTCAGGTGGAGGAAGCTTGTTGCAATGCCAGCCAAATTGCAGTGCGTGCTCTGTGCGTAGGCCACTACTGGACGCAGTGCGTTGGTCAAATGTGCATTTTAGATCGACGAAGCGTAAATTAGGATTTCAAAATGACATTTGGAATATTTACGACTTTGCTGCCAAGAGTGCCGAGCGTAGTAGTAGTCAGGCCGTTCGTACTCCTGCACAGCGTTTTTAGTCCTTTTGCCAGACGTTGTTGTTCATGGTAATTGCACCGTAGCCGTAGTGCCAACATTGCGTTGGTGCGTCAGTGCTTTAGGAATAGCCATAGAGCCATAGAAGCCTCATCTGGCTATTTGCACACACACACACACACTCTCTACTACCAGGTAGCACTGTAGTGTACGGATGTCCGTACTAGGACCTAGCTAGCCTAAATGGAAATGGAAAAAGCGCCGGCCGGCTTTTGTTGAATTATGCAACTTAAAATTTGTACAAGTCGACTCAAAAATTGAGGGAAAATAGAAGCTTTTGATTGGAAAATTGTTTGATTGGTTGCAATTTCGCATTTAAATATTTTCACAACAGCACAAAGGCCACTTCAATGTATTTGCCACAACACACACACGCACACACTCACACAAACAGATACTGACGCACTTTGGCACCCATATATAGTATCTCATATACGTTTGCATGTATTCCGGAGTGCTTATAGAGACTACCTAGAAATGTTTCATTTTTGGTAAAAAGTTTCGCACTAGTCCTCCTCATACCTCAGAGCAGACATGCAAAACCACTCACATCCATCCATTGGTAATCAATCTCTTTTTCATAAAAGTCAAACTTGTCCTGCAACAACAAAAAAAGAAAAGCACAAAAAACAAGAACCAGTTTTGGGATTGCGCAATGACGAATATTAAATACCCTTGAGGCAACTCTTGGAAGGAATGTGAAGAAGGAAGTTGAATCAGCTTAGAGGATTTATTAAAATTTGTATAGGATCGACTCGATTTAGTATTCCAAGTCAATATTTTAAGAAATTATACCTTCTAAATATGCAGTAGATATATGGATGATTCGAATCGCTTGTCTATAAGAAAAATAATGAAAGAATATAATTTATGGCCGCATAATCTTCTTGCTTATAGCAGGTGAGTACCAGCTAGTACCGTCTTTTTATTCTCAAATCCCATCTTTAAAAAAGATAACTTGTATCATGTCTTTACAATCTTATCTTTTAAGAGTTCATAGATTTTGAACCTTATCCTTTAACTGCAGAAACGACAAAACGATGATTTATTTGAAATTTGTTTGAAATTTATTTGGGTTAAAAAGAATTGCTACGGGTTTTTCATTCGAATCTTGGTATGGATTGCTTTGTTTATACAATGTCATGTCGGAATTTCATTATAAGAGTCTAGAGGGCTTAAACATTATCATGGAATATAAAACTATCACATATCTATGAGATTCGGAAAGGGAAAAAAAACTGCAACTTAATTTGTACGCAAAAAGAGACACTTGATATATAGATGGCGCTATTTAAAATAAAAAGCCAAGTTAACCATTCTTTTGGAGTATTTTTATACCCTGTACCGTATGGTACCAAGGGTATATTAAGTTTGTGCAAGCCGAAAATGTATGTAACATATAGAAGGAGACGTCGGAGACACCCCAAAGTTACCTAAAATACGATCAGGGTGAATAGAGAAGTCGATATACCCATGTCCGTCTGTCCGTCCGTCCGTGTGAACGCCTAGATCTCAGAGATGGTAAGAGCTAGAGTTACCAAACTTTCACATTAGATCCCATATTATTCCATAGGAGGCAAGTTTATTTTATTTTTTTGATATCGGGGATAAATTATATAGCTCCCATGGGGGTGTTTGAGACGACCTCGACAAAAAAAAGCGTTTGAGATGAATAATTCGTTTGTTTATAAAGATATCGTAACCAAATTTGGTATTCGAAAGTTTTTTATAGTTCCCAATCACTGTACCAAATTTGATCAAAATCGGTTGACTATATCATATAGCTCCCATAGGACCGATCGGCCAAAATAACTTTTTTAATGAAAAATTCGCTATATTTCGTTTTTTAATAAAGATATCGTAACCATATTTGGCGTTTGAAAATTTTAGACCACTTAAGCAATGTGCCAAATTTTAACAAAATCGGTTGACTGTATCATATAGCTCCCATAGGTCCGATCTTCCAAAAAATCGATTTTTTAACTAAATTTGTTGTGTTTCGTTTGTTTGTTAAGATATTGGGACCAAATTTGACATTCGTGAGTATTTTATAGTTCCTAAGCACTGTACTAAATTTAATCCAAATCGTTTGACTATATCATATAGCTCCCATAGGAACGATCGTTCAAAAAAAAATTTTTTGTTTAAAAATTCTTCTGTTTTTGGTTTTTTGTGAAGAAATCGGACTTTATTACAAGCTAGTGGTACAGGGTATCCTAAAGTCGTCCGCGCGCGACTTTACGTCCGCCATTTTTAAGCCTAATTCTGTGCTCTAAGAATTTTGATATTGAAAACTTTACTGGAATTATCTGAAATTTTTAATCTCTACAGATTCTTGCTTTAAGGTGTCTAAGATCTTCTCGAGTCTCTTAGAAAAAGAGCAATAAATTTTAAAGTACAAACAGATGGAAGACTATAACTAGCTCGTGTTACTGCTGGCGCCATCTATATGTCCATTATTCAAAAAGATGGGAATCACAATGCTTAGTATTAAGAATGTTGATAGCTTATGGATACTTTGTGTAATATACAGGTAGACAGAAGATCATAACTATATTCCTAGAAGCAGAAGTTGCTAGAAGCTTTTGTAAGTTCATCTGAATCTGTTTTCATTACAAGTGATGGGCACGTGAGACCCTCCGATGGCAGAGGAACGAACACCAACGTTAATCCCAAAAGGAAATTTATGAAGAAAATGCTACATATGCTTTCGCTCCAACCGCAGTAGAAGCACGATGTTCCTAGTCTTATGACTCCCTCAATGTTCTTTTGACTGCTCTGGGTGAACTCTTTTCTGGCTGTCTCCTATCGGTTGCCTTCTGATTAACAGAAGACCCGGCCAATTCCTGATGTGGAGCTTATTTTATCAGATAACATTGGCTCATTAGCGTTTACGATCAATAGAACAAAATGTGGGAACTAGTTCGCAATAAAGCTACCTTGATCAAATTGAAAGGAGAATTTTGCAATATTTTCAATATCTTTATTTCATTATCTTAATCTATCTCAACTCCTTCAAAGGAATCCCCTTCCGCTGTAATACACTTATACCAAAGAATTTTCTAGTTATCATAGCACTTGGCAAAGTCAGTTCAGTCTTCTGCAAAATTATTATATCAATAAAGTCAAAACGGTGTCCCCGGAGTAGTCTCTTGGGCTTGCTGCATAAACAGGTTGCGGAATGATAGCCTCACCTTATAATGATAATGATCTAATAAAACTAAGCGTATCAAACAATAATGAATATTATGACATGAAATTTCCCACAGCTGTCACTAATTGTGCTACCAAGTTAAAGACAGAAAAAAATTATCGATTGGAAAAACCCCTAGAAGTGTAAATTAAACATTTCCTATCACCTATAAAATTTATTATATTATTATAATTAAATCAAAATAATAGTCATTAATCCTCGATAAAAGAACATTATATAGTACTCTTCCCCACTTGTAGAGTATAAAGCAGAAACTTATTTTCAAGCAAATGGAAATAAAAGATGATTCCATACCGGCAGAGCCAAAAAACAACAACATCGATATGTCTCGGCTTTAAATGAACTGTTGCAACAACAACAACAACACCCTGAAAAAAAAGGAAGAAACTTGTAACAACAACAAGAACAACAATGAGAAAATTATACATGTACACACACTCTCACACACATTCTCACACACATTCTCCCACACATACACTGACGCACACTCATACATGCTTGCATATATTGTATATTTTCCATTTTCACCAAAATAAATAAACATCATCAATGTTAAATGGAAATCACTCGCATTGGCAGCATCAAACTGCAATCCCCGCTCCTCCCTCGCATCCACGCATCGTCGTTTCCCAAGCAAAAACATCTGAACATCTATTCATATTGGATGCCAATAAACCAGAGCCAAGAGCGAGTGCGAGAGATCCTGAATCCTGGCAAACACCAAAAAAGACCACCCCATTTGGCTTTTTATGAAACTATTTCAAAATGTGAAACCAATTCGCATAAAATTTTGTCAGCGTCATGTGACAACATGAAATAAAAGCAAATTCGCATAAAAAATAAAATAAGAATGTTTGCATAGCGAGGAAGGACTCTGTGCTAAAAAAAAAAGTAAATGTCAATAGCAAACACACACACATAGATACACACACACACTGCTGCAGAGCCGTCCATGTTTATTGACATTTTGGCAAACGCAAATCCAAATCCAAAATAGCAGCACTCAAACGAGGCGACAGGACGACAGATCGACAGGACGACGAACACCAGCCAGCATCACTGGGGAGGCTGCTCCGTTCCGCTTGTCGCAAAATTCGCCGCATCTCTCTCTAAAAAAATACTGGTGGAAATATTTGAAAGCCATTGGCACATGTCCTTATGAATGATGTGTTAATGTGACAGGCATACGAATCCTGAGTGCACTCCAGAGTGGGCCCAAAACGCCACCCATTTGGGCTGCTACTTGGTGCTACACATGGACATGACGTAAGGAGTGCTGTCGACGGCTCCTTGCTCACATCAGCTGTCAAATATGAATAAGTTTAATGAGGTGCCTCCAAGGATTCGGAGATAAGGTGAGATAGTATTAATAGGAATTATATTTTAGGCTTAGATAGAATGTTTTATATATGCAAATATATATAGGAATTTCTTGATATACATAGGTGAGGCAAATCCGACGTAGCTATTGGTTTTGGCTATAAAGTGTTTACTTGATATGGGATGAACTCGACTGATATATCAAATTGAAGCAACTTTTTAGAACTACTGATTTTTAAAATATGAATAATTTTTTATCGTTTTAAAAAATGGAGAGGTAAGTCCACGACTTTCTAGATCTACTGATTACTTTAGACCATTTTTTATTCTTAGATAGGTAACCTACCTATCTGCGCCTTAGCCTACCAGGTTAAGGTGGCATTTGGGACTCACTTAGGCCAAGAACATACCCTTTGTGATGCCGATAATGGGAGTATGCAATAAGGACAGAGGAATAAAGAGGAAAAATTAGGGAAATAGAAGAAGTGGAAAGTGCAGGACATGCTTAACGTGGGATTCGAACGCACAACCTCTGGGATGATAGTCTAGTGCAGCGGCCTTTATTAAATCTTAAGAAGTGACAATTTTTAAAAAAGTAAATTTTTATGATTTTCATATATTATGTTGGGGTAAGCCCGACCAGCAATTTTTTTAGGCTTTCTTAGCACAGATTTTATCCTAATATAAAGTCGAATGAATGTCTGTAAATGTGAATTTGATGATTGGATTGAATATCAAAGTTACTAATCAAAGCAATTTGATCTACTTGCTGAAGTATTTTACGGTTGATTTGACTCACTGTCGGGTTTGCCCCATCTTAGCCTAACCAGTTTTTCAGCGCTATTTTTTAATATTCCATACTTTACGTAAAAGGTCATATTCAATTTGAGAAAAATATACCCCAGAGGGATCATTCATAAACTACGTGACATTCCAAGGAAGAAGGGGGGTCTGGCGAAGCGCCACGAGAAAAATCATATGCAAAATCTTCAATCTTCCTTAAACTATCACTTTTATTTACTTTTTTAGTATGATAAAACATAGCACCCAAAAAAAAAACTCTTTCTATCCAGAAAAAAGTATCGCCTTGTAGTGATTATAGACGGATCCTAAGCGTCCTAGTTTTTCAAAAGAAACTAAGAGGCATTAGTAATATTTGCTTAATACTGCATTTACTACTTTTTCATCAAATCTTCAGATAACTTCGTTAGGTGGACCCTGCTGTTGACACCCCTCTTTTATGTCAACCAATGTTATATAAAACTATAAAAGTTCCGAGACGTACAGTCTATAGTATAGTCAGAGCCGAGGGGGCCGTAGTGAGAAAACTATGGGCCCGTCGATGACGTTCTTTGACTTGAGATTTCTAAAGCTATATCTCGTATTTGATTGCTATAAGGTGGTACAGGGTATCCTAAAGTCACCCGTGCCCCTTTTTAAAGTACGCCATTTTCAAAAATAAAATATAGCCTTAAAATAACTTTTAATGAAATTTCTTTTTCCAAATAGTTTTAAGCGCTCTAAAAATAAATAAGATCTCCAGTATGTAAATAAGAGCTACGCTTCTGAAAATTTTATATGATTGATATTCTAGGTCTTTGAAATAACAAAAGCTGAATTTCTATTTAAAAGCAATCATTTATTTTCAATTTGAACTCCACTCAACAGTCAGTCTTCAAGTTAGTACCGATGATTATCGTTAATTTTCTGTAAATAATAATCAAAGGTAGTAAAATTAAAAATACATTTAACAAATATTAAATTTCAATGTAAATAAATAAAAACTAAGAACAAAAGACAAAAAAGCATCAAAAAATTCGCTTGAAATCATAAAAAATAAAAAGTTGATGGAGCGCTGGAGCCGGAGCAGAGTCAACTCGTGAGTGCTGCGATAAGCATTCAAAGTTTATCGAAAAGAAAACCTCGAATAATGATGAATTAATTGAATATAAAATGCTGAGAAGCGGTCAATAAAAAATAAAACACAACAACAATATCATAAAAATTATACAGTAAGCAGAGGATGGATGCAGAGGTTAAGATACTTTTTAGAGATACTCTCCGAGATGCTCGACGCTCGATGCTTCATGTTTCAACATAAATTGAAGAATTTGAGAAAAAGTGTTGATGGCTGTTAGTTCCCAGAAAAGGGGGCACGAGGTTCGCTTTTATGCTAATGAACGGAGTGTGGGGGCATGGGGCATGCCACAAGAGCGCGCAGCAGCTCCGCACTAAATCATGCTAATGGCCGCTACATCGATCGCCGGCAGAACAGAGAACACTCCATGGACCAGGAGTGGGTTCCAGCGGACAGACGGACGGTGGGACGGTGGCATTTAACAGATTAAATTGATTAATTTAATGCAGCTGACTGGCGAAAATCGCCGCGGGTTGCAAACATATTTTTTTTTATTCTTTTTTTTTCGCTGCTTAATTTCATTTCCGCTTTCAGAGCATTGCCGCTGGTCAACCTCACCACCCCTTTCCCAACTCATCACGCACTTGCTAGTTCCGCTCGCCCTCTCAACGAATTCGAGTGGTAAATTTTTGTAATATATTTATTTTTTATGTCGTTACGACGCCAAAGGGTTGCAAAAAATTGTACGCATTATTTCACTTTTTGCGCTACACTGTCACCAATTTGGTGCAGCAACCAACCCAATCCCTAGATTACTCCAGGGGGCGAAGCGGGTTGTACATAAAAATAAAGAAGAAAATAAAGAAAACCAAGTTATTGAGCGCGATTCGCGTTTCCGTTGTCAATCTTCTTTGATGTATTACCGTATAGCTTTGCGGCCGTACCGTAGAAAAGGCTTAAAATTATATGGTACACGTTTGTGCTCTATAGAAATTGGCCTCATAACATACTGACAAGTTGCCAAAAGGGTTTTTCGCCAAATATTCGACATTTCCCCCGACCCGGTGAGCTGTTGTAACATTTGATGCTCCTGTTTATCTACTCTTGTGGAAAAAGCGAATTTTCATGTCAACTGTCAAATGATTTGATGCGCAGATTTTTTTGCACGCTTTTTACTTACGCCTCGGGTCCTAAACACTCTTAAGAGGGAGAGAGAGTGCTCTTGTAATATGTGATTTGATATTTGCCGATTTTGGCAGTTTTTTTTTTTGTTTGACTAAAAATACATTATTTTTATACGGTATTATTAATAGAGATCTCCTATGCTCCTCCCTCAAGGGGTCTAACAGGGAATTATTTATTTATTTATACTTTGTATACAAAAGCAACACTTGAAAAAGAAGTTCCATAAGGAACTCAAAACTAGGTTTCGAACGGGTTTAAATTTTGAAGCCATCAATCTAGCAGCGATTATTTAACTGAGGAGATTCAAACTCTGGCCGCTAAAATACTTTCTTGCTACATTACCTATACGTATGATACGATTTTTAGGATGTTGTATAGTAACAGAAATATTTTTTTGTTTCCCTTAGAACATACTTATAAGGTGTCGAAATCGCAAAATTTGGTGATCCTAGTCCTTATAGTCTTCAATTTCTGGACGTTATCGAGATATGGAGAAACATATCTATATAGACTCCTTTTTTTCTATCTGACTATATTGAAGAAAGCTTTGGAAAGTCTCTATATCTCTTTCTTTAAGTTAATGTTAAAATACAGCTCCAAATAGAAAACATTGATGACATAATTAGATTCTTGCGGTAGAACTAGATTAGCTTTCATAAGAGCGAAGAAACATACCTCTATTGACTTCTTTTTTTCTCCTGACCATATGAAAGAAAACTTTGGAGAGACCCCGCTCTCTCCTTATCTAACTCTCTTGCCTTAAGTTACATGTTAGAAAAAGAAAACCTAAGTAGAAAACTTTGATGCGATAATACGATTCTATCAATTGAACTGAATTATTTCTGAATTAAATAAAAATAAGCGTTGTTGGTAAACTTTTTGAAAAGAACTTCCTTATCGGAGCTTATACCTACAGAGAATATATTTCACGAAACAAAGCTAAGTGTCGAGACAAATTTTTATTTGCTTTAAAGATTTGGGGTGGGTTAGGACAGCAGTTGCGACTCACTTAGACCAAGAATGGGCTCGTTGTGATACCGATAACTGGAATAAGTAATAAGAATATAGAATAGGCGGGAAAACTGGAAAGTGCCTGACCACGCTTTACGTGGGATTTGAACCCACAACCTCTGGAATGATAGTCAGTACACTACGTTAGGTCGCCAATGTTTGAGTGACGTGCAGGACAAGCTGGAATATTTTACAATTCTGGATTGTTTTTTGTTTGAAATTGACGATTATAACTTTTAACTACAAGGTGTCTGCTTCCTAACTGACCGCCCCCAACTTGCCCTCATCTTGGTTACAGCCTAAAGTGAAATCTCTCTCCATCCATCGCCGCTTCGCTGACTTCTTCTCAACTTCGGGAATTAGGTAGCCAGTACGATCACTTCCTGCTGTTTCCAAATGAGGTATGGTTTACCCGGGGTCTGTACTATGTGGTATCTATGGCAGCTAGTACGTTCTCCTACAGAGACACGACTTATCCCAAGAATGCTTTTCCACTACAACCACATTGAATAGTATTAGGCTATGTCAATGTCGCCAATCTCACAGATCGTCATTCTAAGTCATTCATAAGCATTAGACGTTGCCAACTGGTAAAGGGACAAATATCTTCCGGAGTACTTTACTCTCAAATACTGCTTCAGACAGGGTCATTACCTTTGCTTCATAGCCCAAATCTAAACAGATAGGATGAGCGTCTTGTACAGTGTCAGCCTCGAAAGAAGTAACTATATTTCTGTATGTCTGTCTGGAGTTTACTCAGGGGGCCGATATAATTACTGTCGCACTGTCGTGATCCAAGCTAAAGGAGCAATAAACCGGTAAATGTTTCCCTCGGTTCAGTATTTTCTCTCTACGGCTCTGATTCCAAGACTTCTTCTGCGTTGGGTCTCCATACTTGGTCTCTCTCCTTCTAAGATCTTAAAACCTGCTTCTAACGCAGAGCTTCCAAATTGAAGAAGAGCTAGTCTAGTTAGCGATTCTCAATAAAGAGGAAGATTTGAGTCAATTTCTTTGTATGACTATAATCAAAGGATCCATAACCTCCTTTCTCTCCAACCATACTTCTGAAGAAAACTTAAGGGCACTTGATGTTAAGAAACTTAGACGTATGTTCTAAAACCATTCACTGCTGTAACCATCGTTTTATTGCAGCCATCTCTTCCCGCATCGAGGCCCTGTGCTCCACAAGGACTGAGCAGGAGAAGGAGACGGAGTGACCAATAGATTTACACAAACATTTTATTATGTGATCCAAATTTACTTCATGTTTGACAAGGAGAAGGCATTTTGGAAATCACAGAACAGGTTTTTTTAAAAACATATTCGGGGTATAGTAATATAATAATTGTTTTTTTTTTTTGTTATTTAATATATTCGGTGAACCTCTTCGTGTGATAGCTGAAAATTGCGATAGGCTGAGATTCCAGACTTGCATCAATTAGGATTAAATTCTTATCAGGCTTCCGCTCTAGGAAATGATTTAGCATCTCGAGGAACTCATATTTTTTTAACTATATTGGAACAAAAACGTAAAAAGTTTGTGAACTTAATTACTCCAAATAGAACTTCGAATACAAATTAGAAGTAAGAACGCAGTTCAGAACTTTCGAGCCTAGAGAGTTTAAATTCCTAAAACGGCTACATGGATTATATCCTGCAAACATATTCCCTCATTTGGCATATATCGAATACTTGAAACAATAACTTTAAAATTTTCCTCCCTCGTCATTCATAAATTGCTTTTGCATCCACTTGAATAGGAAGCAATAGCTATAGGAAGGAAGACCTTCCTTCATGTCAAGCGTTTGGCTCTCATTAGTTTCCAGTTGTTTAGACTCAACACATTTGTAACAATATTTGGAAACTAATTTTAGCATCCAGAGACAAACGTTAGGAGAGAGACAGCAAAAATGACAGCTCGAATATTTTGGGACAGATTTTTGACGTGCGTCCGTGATTTGTCATTGACATCATTACAAGCGTCATTCAGTGCGTCAGTCCCGCTGTCTGGGAGTGGATCGACAGTTCGTAGCTCCCCAGACAAACGGGCTGCAGCAACATCGGCAGAGTGATGCTGCTGCTGCTGCACTTCATTTGTGTCGCTTGAATAAACATGTTGTTGGGAACGGGAGGGAGGGTTGGAGGAGTGCCGGGAAAGCGTGCCACATCGCGATGTAATGCGCCATGCGTCGCCACATTTTCTAATTGATTTTAAAATGTTTCAGTTTGTATAAATAATTGCGTTTTTGACATTCTGTCGTATATTCCATATTTCGGGGACCGCCAGCATGTCCGTATCTAGCCAGGGACAGATTATGGCAGCCCGCCACCGCCAACACCGCAGCGATACGCCAAGTGCCTACAACCTACTCCATTCTAGTCTTTGGGGACACCACGAACTCAAGTTAATTGCGCACCAGACGCCGTCGCAACATCCGTAGGAACTTGGCGCTGGGTCTAGGGGGCGGCACATTTTGAAGCTTAGACAAAATTCTATATTACAATAATTTAATTTATGTTTGCTATTTATTATTTTCTAAATTGTTTTGGAACGTGCCGCCGCGTATTTCTATGCCGGCTTCTATTTTCTATCGCATCTAATAAATTTCCACAAATAATGATGATTTGCTATTTTTGGGCCCAGTTTTGTACTATGTACAATATTTTTTGGGACTAAAAACGCTGCTATCTTATAATCTATGTTAATGTGCGTTGGTTTTTCCAAAAACGCTAAAACTAATCCTTTTTGTTGCATTTAAAATGAGAAGTTTACGTGATAAACTCCGCGGGACTAATTTGTAATGGTTTTTGGACTACGCCTGGTTAAATATAACATTTTTATTATGATAGGTAATTAATTTTGTGGGCCAATGTGGAATTAGCAGGCGGGAAGTTAATGTGCGGATATGGATACGTTTACCAATGCGGGATTAAATGTGGTACAGTGGGAGCATGGGGAGATTCGTATTAGATGCAATTCAAACCGAACTATTTGAATAGACCTTTCGAAACTAAAAGTCCTCGCGTGGTTCTCTATTAGCCAACCTTCTTCTGATTTTATATTATACAGAATTGTACAACTTTTAAGGTCGAAACCTCTTACTACATGGGTTTTTGGTTACTCGCGAATATTCCTTAAGGATCATTCATAGCCTACGTGACGCCCCAGGGAAGAGCGAGTCTGGCGAAGCGTCACGAGATTTAAAAATCATGTGGAAAATCTTCAAAGATGCTCCGTTACCGTCACAAGGGGGAGGGGGGTTTATTTTAACGAAAACCAGCATCACTTAATTTATAGATGAACCCTTAGATACTCTAGTATGCAAAGATTTTAAACAAATCTACAATGATTTCAGGAACCTAAAAGTGTCCCAATAATTCCATTTCCCATTGATCCGTATTGGAGAAAAAACAGCCCTTTAAAGTAAGTTCTAAAGACGGGACGGAGGATACAACTTCACAAGAACAGCAAGGAATCAAACCAGAAACGATATTCTAGCCTAAAGTCGATCCAAAATCCCGGATTTTCCCAAAGGGGACGTTCACCACAAGCTTACGACACAACGATAGTCAACATCCCGCCCGAACTTCACTCTCGACGTCCCTTTAGAAAGATATATGACATACATTAACAGCGAATCTCAAGTTCCAATTTTTTCCCCAACTTAATGTCTCTGATATGATAAGTTCAACACCTGCAACATTATTCCTCCCCAATAATTTGCCACCAATTTGTAAATTTCTAATAAACCATTCCACATAACTAACCTTCAATACACATTGAAAGATGCCTCAATGATAGCTCTGATGAAATCGAGAACTTGGCAACGTTTCGATTTCCACAACAAACTCATTCCGGGGGATGAAAACATTTAGCTTAAGAAATGCATTTCTCCCGGCATACAGTTTGTTGACCCATCATCTGGGGCAAGCATTTGAGAAGGTTCAATTGGCACCAGCGACATTTTACACCAGGCGCTCCAGACCCCAGACTGGCGCAAGGAAAGCCCGACGGAACGAGGACTTACTCAAGGCTGGTGCGACGATTTGTTACAGGCTGTCTGTGTGTGTGTGTGTGCACAGTGCAATGAAAGTGAAAATGAAAGCACTTGAATTTCTTACCCTGGCAGTGAAATGAATTCGAAATGAAACGCCAACAGATGCGTTGCCAGCCACATTAGAGCAAGAAGCTGGTGGGGATGTGGTCTCGATACTGTGTGAGGGTGCCAGACTGCACATTAGTTACCATTCCCAATTGGATAGCACAGCGATAGAGAAAGCGTTTGAGGAGGGGGACAAATCCAACCAACCAGTCAATATATTATATATAAGTATTTTTTTGCATTTAACTTGATTTGTTGCAGCCACATGGCAAGGTCGATGGAATCATAAATAGTGTCCTGCTCATATTAGTAGCTAGCAGAGTGTTATCGATTAGGAAACAGCAGAAGGTATTAAGTCTGGTTTGATGAAATGATGAGATGGTAATAATAGCTACACGGAAAAGTTGACTTTAATTCGAACTTTCCTCGAAGGAACCTCTCTCTAAAGTCACGAAAAAATTTACCTGGTTGGTATGCTTTGGTACGATGAACTAGTTCGTGACTGATGATTCCCCAGTCCCTCTTTCGATGGAATAAGAAACATGAACTACAGAACCCTTTACTATGATGAACTAGTTCATGACTAATGAAATGCTTGTTCCTAAGGAACTTCTCTCTGATGTCACAACAAAATTGACCTCGCTGGTTTTTGCCAAAAAGCCACTGGTATAGTATGCTTTGGTACGATGAACTAGTTCGTGACTGATGAGTCGCCAGTTCCTCTTTCGATGGAATAAGAAACATCAACTACAGAACCCTTTACTATGATCGTTCGTGACTAATGAAATGCTTGTTCCTTTTTCGACCAGACTAAACTGCTCCACTTGATATCAAATTGCACTCTCCTAGGAGTTCTTCATAGTCCCTACGATCTTTCCAATAGGTACTGCGACTGTGCAAATAGTCATCCATAGTTGCTCCCATTTTTGTATTACTTCCGCCGCACACATAAATCATTTGAGTGGCAAACATCCTCCCACTCTCTAGTTCCGTTTGCTATTTGCACAAGTTCCAATTCATAATTATCCATTAATGTGCAAATCTGCGTGAGCAAATCCTTTTCTTTTTTTTTGTCCACTTGCAGTTTCCAGTTCCACTTTTTCAGAACAATTGACAAGCGACTGGCGGCAGACACATGTCGTCAGTGCGTCTAAGGCGGGCATAAAAACCAATATTTACATTAGCCAGCCGCCGGGAGCTAAGCCTGGCAAAAGGATACAGTGGTGGCACCACACATACGAAATCATTTCATAAAATCTCAAAACGCCCATCCGGCCGGGCGTTGATTGAGTGCCACACTGAGAAGGCGCCGCGGCAATGTAAACATAACGCCTTCCTGCCACGTGTCGCTCGACCCCCTCTCTTTCACTCTCGTCGTCTCAGTGGCTATTATCCTTTTGCTTACATTACGTAACATATTAATAATGAAATCGCTGAAATCGCTCATAAAATTATAGCAACACCAAGAAGCCGAAACAACCGAGCAACCAAACACCCGTTCAGTAGCCAAGCAGCCAAAACACCCTGATGTTGCATGCCACACATTCAACTCGAGGGTGCTGGCAACCCCACGAATTATGAAATTATTTTCCATAATGAGCGTTTACAGACGACTCGACTCGGGCTCGAGCTCGCAGTTCGCGTGTCATGTCGCCTTTGATGTTAACAAGAAGTCAACATTTTGTCTGCGCGCCCCTTCCAGGAGTCGTCGACGCCGCTCACACCAGGACTCGCGCGCCCCGCCGTTAACATTTCCATTTCGATCAAATCATATTCATATCCTGTACGCAGTACCAGCATAGCCGGAAAATGTGCGCCGCGTGCCGCTATTTAGCGTCTATTATCCTGCGAACATATTCTTTGCGTCATATCTGTCTGGCTCGGGGCGGAGGTCCTGTCTCTGGCTAATGCGCTCGTGCTAGTCATCGTCTGCGCTTTTGTGTCCTTTACGCTTTGTGTGCTACTATGCTGATAGTTATCAAGGATATGCCGCCAAAGTGCTGACGTAAAGATGATTTCATTTTCCGGAATGTTGCCATAATACGGGGTCTACTCGGTTTCAAAACGAAAGATAGCAACGGAAACGCTTAGATATGTTATGGCGGAAATGGAAAACATATTTGGGCCGAGATTAGGGTGGACAACAGGATTACAATAATATTTGTGTAGCAGTAGTAAATTGGCATAAGATGATAATGGTGTTGTTCGGAGATGATAATGAAGCAAAAAGTTATGGTCACACTGAAATGCTAGAAACCAGAATAAGGCGAATTTATTCGGAGCATTCATGTGACGTTTAGTAAATAGGCTTTAATTAAAATTCAGCCGCAAAACATATTTATAAGAAGTATTGGAACTTTTGAGTCTATCCTGGAAGATTTTGAGAGGATCTTAAAAAGGTTACCCAAGTGCCTTCCAATTCATCAGTTCTGGTTAAACCGATCTATTATAAGTTAGAATCAATTGAGTTTCAAATTAACATCAGAACTGTCATAAGAAGGATATCGGCTTTAATTGAATTTTAACCCAAAAGAAATCCTTCCATTTATTAGAAATAGCTTGGGGTTTTAGATTTCAAGCCGGAAGATTTTTAGAGGATCTTAAAGTGATAGCCCCAGTGCCTTTTAGCTCATCTGTACTGGTCACATCGACCTGCTAGAAATCAGAATCAAACGAATTTCAGAGTCAATTTAACATCAGAACAGTCATGGGAAAGATATCGGCTTCAATTGTGTTTCAAACCTTGAAGGTTTAGAGTGTGTATTGGATATACTGGAACATTTTGAAAGAATCTTGAAGAGGCTAGCCTACTGGCTTTCAACTCATCGATTCACAGTGTCGCTGTGGAGAATGTCGGTCTTTCAACTCAAAAACATTCAGTTCATGAAATATGTTTCAGGATTGAGTTTCACCAGTAAAACCTTGTTGTAGAGGTGGAATCTGTCCATAAAGTGAGCTGATGGTGACGATGATCCAACATTAAACTTGGTCCCCTCTTTAGGGGACGGTCGAGTGTGCCAGGAACGGGTAGCACAGTTTGCTTGGATCTAAAATTACTTGCGATTGGGGATATCCAAATAACCCTGCACGATGTCATTTCTTCAATAAAGGCATAGCGAGAATGGAGCTCTGGATTCGATTGTCACATCTACGGAACCCTTTACTACGATGAATCACTTCATGAATGAAAAATCGCTAGTTCCATTTTTTTTGACAGGACTTGACTCTTCCCAATATTGGACTCCCTCTTTATTCCTACGATATATCCTAAGTGTAATGTGCCTTTGCAAATATTCTTTAGTTTCTACGAACTTCATTCCAATTTCGTCTTTCCGCTGCACATATAAAGACTGCCAAGTAAACGAAAAGATCTTTCCGCTTGAATCTGCTCTAACTTGCAATTGACGATATACAAATACTCCTTCAAAAACAAGGCAGAACGAGAATGGAACTCAGGGTTGGATTGTCACATCTACCGTTGACTCTGTCAAAGTTATAATCAATAGCGAACATAGGCGAATCCTCAAAATCGGGACCAGTGTGGTGACAGATATTGTAACAGGGCACGACATCATGGCTCTAATGGCTCAGGGAATGCATGCTCCCCATTACGATTTCTGTCGTAGCTTCGAGATAAAGAGGAAACATAAATCATCCAACACCTGCTTAGCGACTGCCCTGCACCTCTTAGGAATAGCAACCAATGTCTGGAAAAGCCCTTCTTTGAAGATCTGTCTAGCATATCTACTCATAGTGAAGAGATTATGACAGTGAAGGATATATGCCTCCGAGCTTACTCAACTCCCCAGCCTTTCTAAGAGACTAAGACCAATATCAAAATAAGCTGAAGATAATCTATCCATAGCAAGTGCGGTTCCAGGATTTGGTCTGAGGGGGTCACTTCGAATTATGTATTTATCAGAGCTCGCGAAAAACTTTTGGGGAGGTCCGGATCCGAAAACCACCCGTTCGTGGTCCTTAGCCTGGAGAGCTATAAAATCTTTTTGGAGAAGACTTATGAAAGGGATATTTAATACATTTTTTAACCCACTGACCGAACTTCGATATAGAAGATGATGACTTTTACTAAATTTCAAGTCCAGATTTTGAACGTGCCAAAGTTCTCTCTCATCCCTCGTAACTTACATATATTGATTTTTATTTGTATTGAGACATTTTGTATACTGCGTACTCAGCTGCGATTTGCTAAAACTTTAAAGAACTTTTGTTCGCGTATTTCATGGAACATTGCCTTAAATGACAACGAATTAATCGCACTCAAATTAAAAATAGATTAAAGATATGCAATGATAAATGCAACTGATTCGCGAAATACTTGTGACCCTGAGGGTTCCACGGAACTAAAAATCGCTCTTTGCAATCCCACAGAAACTAAAATACAATGAGAACCCAACATTTCATATCTATAACGATCGCTTTTTGCTGCTTAATTAAACAGATTATCGTCGAATTGCAACCTTTTTGTGAATTGTAAAATTTTAAAATCCTTTGGATTGCACAATAATGCCAGGCTCATTGAACAAAGGGCACATTTTGCAACCCTGCCAAAAAGTATGCGTTTAATTATCAAGATTGCCAATAACTGGATCAATGAGGATCAGGCGCAATGTTCTTTGTGAACCAATTTGGGTGCACTTACTCATGGCCAAACAATTTCTTTACTTTAACTGAATGGCGCCCCAAACAGTTAAGCTCCACCACGCCGCCCTTTGCCTTAGCTCCCGAACCTACCCAAAACCCGTTCCTCAAGTGGCGCTTAGACGTTCAACTTTTGCAGACAATTTTTGGCAAATTTCTCAGGCTCATTTTTGGCGTTTTTGTGGCTGTGGTTCCAATAATAAGTTATGCACCGGACAAGGCATGCGACTTCTTGGCTCCAAGAGTCAACCAGGCCAACCAAGCCTACCTACCGCCCCATGTCGTTTTATAATGTGCCCGTCTTAATATGATTTTTGTCTCCAACGAACGGGCATATTCGGAATTCCAAAACGCAACGGTTGCAAGTTCTGTCAAACTGTCATATGCCTGTCGCACGCTGCCGTCAGGACACATAAAAAAGACGTGGACAGCCCTGGTACCTGCGCAGATATATTAGCTGAAATTTTAATTACATAGGCTCCAGGCTGCTCCCGGCAGCAGTTACTGACGCCAGTCGTAGCCCCAAAATATTTAACATTTGACTGCAGGAACTTTATAAAAATTTAATTGATTGATTTATTTTGCAGAAGTTGTCAAGGCGCAGGATAAAGTGAGTTTTTTTCGCTGTCTGCGGTGGTTCCAAACTGGCGCTCTTTTAGGTAGGTGGTCAATGAAATATTTCGGCATTTTGTGTGGTTTTTGACAAATCAATTTCGTACCACGGACCTCTCTTCCTTAGACAATACCTGGGCCAAAGACAAAGCTGGCTGACACTGCTTGAACTCAATACGCTGCTAATCCTGTCTAAATGCTGTATAAACTGTCTCAATAGCAACGCCTACCTTTGTCCTTAGCCCAGCTGGACAGCGGGCTGGCTGCTTGAAAAGCCTGCCGGAACAATGCAAGTCCGCTTACAGAGCCTTACCGCATGCCAAAGTATCCCGCAAACAGGATCAATCAGCCTTGTCTCTTTGGTCGGCAAATCCACAGGATCATGCGCGAAATTTAGTGCAATTTTGAGCAGGTAGCCTTTTACCCATGCTGACCGGAAAATCCGATCGAAGGGATTAAAATCTTCGTCGCTTCAGAGCGAACCATTTCAGCTTTCCCTTCCGCTTGTTTTGCGACAATTAGGGCAAATATTTTGCGTACTAATTAAGCAGGGCTCAGAGTAACTCAAGACGGACCCTAACAAATTTGCATATTTTCCATCGACCTGGCGCGAAGGATTTGCAGCTATTACCCTTTTGTTGTTAAAGGATTTGCTGAAAGGGCGTTTTAGAGTATGCAAAACGCATATTGCTTACTTCCTGGAATTCGGCACTTCCACAGCGCAGATATTGTCACGCTTGGAACGCTCGACGGATTCATGATATGCAAATATTAACAGACATCATTTTTCAATATTTGAGCGTGAAAATTTTCGGATCCTACCGTGTAAATTTATGTGCCAGGCTCAGCAAGGAACTCGGGTATTTGGTTAAAGTTGGGAAATTATGCTCAAGGTTAGTAACACCATCAAAAATGATAAATTACTAGAGTTGAGAAGGATTCGGCTTTGTAGCAAGGCTTAAAATGATCTTGAAACAACTCGGGTGGTCTTGTTTATAGATTTTTGTACTTGGCAGGCTATTTGCATCGATCAAAAAAATGTTTTCAGGAAAACACCCAAATTACCTAAATGGGGGGATGGCCTATGAAAAAAAAGGCATACGACCTCCAAGTGATCTCCCCTGGATCACTACAATTATCCGGGAGTAGTGAACTAATGTGTGCAGCGAACAAAATCTTCCTCAAGGTCTGAGGTTTAGCGTCGGGCTGGACATCAACGAAACGTCGGCTAAGGACTCCCAACTTTGATGACGACCCCTGCAAACGTTTTAAGGAATACGAATTCAGAGTATGCACTTGGAATGTAAGAACACGCCACAGGGCAGGGGCCACTATCCATCCATTATCCTCTGAATAGAAATGTTTTTCTTCAAAACAAAGATAAATTTTGAGTGTTTTTATTATTAATAAACTCCAGATTGGTTATATCTGATTTTGTATGAACCCATCCAAAAGAGATTACAAACGATCTTAAAGTAATATCATGTGAGAAAAGGAGCCAGCCTCTGAGAAAAAAGGAATTCTCTGAAGTCTGAACCTCTGCAAAAGACTGTTGGCTCGAAAAGAAAAATAATTTATTTCATATTACCTTTATATTTCGGTCTTACAAAGTTAAAGCGCTTTTTACGAAATTGATATACAGTTCTCTATGAATATCCTTGATCCGGAGCTACCACGGTGCCCTGTGATTGTTCTTTAGATTTTTGACTTTGTTCGATGTATAATCAATGTTAGATTCCTCCCTCTAACTAGGAAGAGGGACTTTATAGTCCAGGCTAAGGAGAAAGCGAGGTTTTCAAAGTTGCTTATCAAAAAAAACAATCATCACTTTCAAAATTCGAATACTAAGTTCGTGGGTTCCTCATAAAGAGGTTGTTCACTGCGCCTAGAGATCTTTGTATCTTATGCTATAAGTGGCAAAGGACTGATCTGTTCCTTTCCCATGTGATAGGCTCTGTCCCACACCAGCGCTGGGCAGTCACAGAGAATATGTCTGGTGGTTTCATCTTCTTTTTTCAGATTGAGTCTACACTCTGTAGAATTCGATAGGTCCATTTTCTTTAGATGGCATGTTACATTGTGGTGCCCAGATAAGAATTATTTCAGGAGCTATAGGTGCACTGCCAAGACCTTGTGCCTTGACCACATACAGTGATTTAACAATCTCTTTTGCTTCTCGCAGCCTCGGTAAAGGGAACTAGTATTTCCTATGCTCACCATGGTTTTGATTGTCGACTTCTTAATACCACAGAAGCGCAGAGAGATGTATTAGGAGTTGAGGCATGCTGACGGGCTCTTGAGTATCGAGGTATCCAATATAGGAACATAACTTTGATAAGGGAGGATGGGAGTTGATAGTAATTATGGCACTCTTTGACTCTCTTTCTAAAAGAGAAGTTCCAGGATTATAACGCCCTTTATAAATGAAAAGGTTTTCTCCCTAATTGCCTTGTGAAGCATAGAGGTAAGGGCATGAAATTCTGCTTTGAAGACGCTGAGCCAAATACCCATTGCAATAAACATTCTGGTGTTGGGTCCAACGACTCCAATTCCTACACGCTGTTCAGCACATAGGAATATATAAATTATTCCACAATAGATCCTCCAACTTTCTTGCAAAGTTCCATTGGCACTTCTGCAAATGGCAATCCAAACTCTTACTACACTACCTTTTTAAAGCGCTTACTCTATGATATTTCAAAATATTGATTTCTTCGTAGAGATTAAGTTGTAGATAGTAAAAATTTTATTGCAAATCAATAACATGTTATTTGCCTGCTTCAGTAGCTGTTCATTAATTTGTCTTTTGTTCAAGTTGTTATTGTCCGTCCCATTATATTTCGTAAATTTTATGTACTAAACTTTTCCCAGTGGCTTTGGCAGGTGCAGCTTAGGAGCAATATAAACCCAATTTTTAATATGGGAATGCGGCAGCTTACGAGCCGATTATAGCTATAAATATTCATGGAAATTAGTCGAGATGTTGACAAGCACGTACATTTCGGGTTGCCCGCAAGGCGCACACCTTGTGGCCCCCATAAAAATTTTCAAAAATATCATAATTTTTGATTCCGATGAAATGGAAGGCAACGTTAGGGCCATTAAAGGGGTTAAAATGAAGCCATAAAATGCAACTATAAATTATGGAAAAACCAACATCAATTACAAGTCGTAAATGGGCTGCTGCCCAGCGGAGAAAGTTGGAAAGGAGCAGCAGAGCAGATGATATTGGATTTTGGATGTTGGATGCTGGGTGTTGATAATGAACCACAATAAAGACCAAAAATAGTCTATAGACAGAAAACCGATCAAAACACTCGTTAATATAGATGAGAGCGAGAGAGAGCGCCCAGCTTTGTTTCAATAGAAAACTCATAAAATTTTCCAAAAGATTGAAACAATTTTCAACGAAGAAAAACAAATGCATAGTCATAAAATCATGAAGAAATTAAAATGCAGTGAAAATCCGACAAATGAGTGAATTCATCGACAGCGCCTCGTGCGTTTTTATTATAGATACAATATCTATCGTGTATACATCGTATAGATACATATTTGTTTTTCACTGGTAATAATTCCAACAACTCCAATACTCTCCGCCCCTGTCTCGAGCCCTTAGCCCGGAACAGCCTCGTCATAGGGTTGCAATTTTATGGCTTTACAAATGTTTCCGCAACAATGTCGGAAGAAGAAGCAGCATCAGAAAATTCTTCTCTGTTCGAATGCGATCGTAAAATTTTGATTTTTCCACAAGACCAAGATCCTTGGCCTTGGTTGGGTACGGGCGTTCATGTTTACCATAATAAAAGATAAATTGTCTGGTTTAAATTTAGAGCAGACATCACAATGCGCGATCAGTGCTCGAAGGTCGTAAACATTATTTTTATGGCCCGCATTGTTGTTTATCCTTTCGTCGAATGCGTGCCAAGAAAGGATGCGTGCGTTAACGCGGCTCTCTTATCTTTGAGAAATGTACCTGGAATATGCAGCAAGTGTTGTTTGTTTTGGCTGCATCTTTCTGGGAGAGACACAGAGGAGAGAGATCGAGAGAGATGCCTGCCACAGGGTTGCCAATGGAATGTGAACTGCTTTCACCGTGCTCGTAAAACGCCCCATCTTGCCGCCTTGACCCTTGACACGCGCTCGTAAAACTTCAATATGGCCTTGTGCAGATAGAAATTTCCTTTATGGTTTGTTTATTTCTCACAGAGTTGTTATAATTTCACCATAAACTAAATAATTATGTTCCGGATAGGCCGAAAAAAAAACCCTTTAGAACCTTTTGCTCTTTTATCTCGATTGCGCACAGTTCTACAATTAGCATCTAATTGTAGACTAATTTGAGTTTTTAGTTTAATGCTTTAGTTCTGTGAGTTGGGTAATTAAAATTTTAATGTGGAAATTGTGCCTCAGTAGTTCCCAGTACATAT
>JBAMAX010004588.1:0-82847 GCA_037043745.1 Chymomyza amoena
CAGTGGCTCAAAAGCTGAAAATCCGTTGCAAAAATCATATCTTCTAAACAAATTGAGATATTTTTATGAATTAAATTGCAATTGAAAGAAAAATCTTTAGGCTTTATTCTCACATGGTGATACGATATCTACGAGTTGCGCAATTTGATGTTCAAGTTGGATTTTGTGGCCTGTGCAATATTCGCTCTTGAACAATATGTACATATTTTTTGCATATTTTCTAAACCAATTAAGATATTTTAATAAAATAAATTGTAGTTATAAGGAATATATTCAGGCTTTAAAATAAGTACTCATATGTGATGATACGATGTCTAAGAGCTGCGCAATATGTTGTTGAAGTTGGATTTTGTTGCCTGTGCAATATTCGCCATATTTATGAAGAAAATCTTAATGCTATATTTGTTCACATATCAGCAGTATTTTGTAAAATAATCATCTACATTTACATTTGAGGGGATATCTAAAAGACTTAACATGCTGTATTGGCAATGATATTCTATTATAGATTGGCCATGTGCCAAAATTTTGTGAAGTGTGGGAGTTAGTTTCTTTCCCGGATATTTTTCCAGTAGCAGCTCTGCAGTTTTAGTCGCATATTCACCAAATTTACTGCCGTTAAATTTTTTCTTACAATTCAGAATATTTAAAATAGTACCCAATCTTTTAAAAATATCTTCATCCACTCCAGTTATTTCTGACGTAGTTTTGTGTTCTTCAAAGAACTTGCGGGATGAGTTTCCATCAGTTGTATTACCATATCCATATTTGGGGCAATCGACTTTCAGTCCAAGTTTCTTATTAAAATCTTCTTGTATTTTTTTTCCACAAACTTTGTTTTTCTTTATCTGGAGTGTTGTCCTTAAATGAATCCATGCATCTAGTTCGGGCGTGTAATGGAGAAATACCAAATTCCAGATTTTCCTCTTCAATAAAAGAATTATCCAAATTTTGAAAATCCTTTTGTGTTTTTTTACAAAAAGCCCATGTCAAAGTTGATTTAGTGTTCCAAACATTTGGCAGGTCTTCCTCTCTTTCGGTGCGTAGACGTTTGAGGTTCTTCTGGCAAAATGTCAATATGGGTAAGTCCTTTTAGCCAGTTTTCGTGTCTCCTAACAAAGTTTTCTTTGCAGCGACTACAGTTTTGCCAATTTACTTTTATTTGGGCGTAAATAAGAGAAAGTTTAGCTTTTAAATCATCAAACTTATCTATATTTGCTTCCTCAACGTTAAGTTCTTTCACGATTGCCGAAACGAACTCCTTCGGAGTTATGGAGTTTCTGAACAACTCAAATAATTTTATGTTTTCCAAAGACATCGTTATACTTATAAAATCACTGCTTGCGAATTATATTTAAAAATACTTTTTACTGCAATGTGTGTTCTTTTAAAGTTAAAATTCTATATATTCAGGCAAATATATACAAATATTAAGCCTTTATCCAGGAAAAAGTAACAGGTAAAAATTAAATTATATTATATCTTTTACAACTACCTGGAAATACAAAAAAAGGATTGATCAACCCTTTTTTTCAAATGTCACAGGTAGGCTATTTTTTTTAAAGTCAAAATATAAGCAAACAACTCTCAATTTAATGCCTGCATCTAGTGCATATTCTTCTTCTTATACCTGCGGCAGTATATTTTGTAGTTGGGTTTCCAGGCTTTTACTGGTCTTACAGCCAAACACGCAAATGCACGCAAATAATCTTTTTAGAGTAGGTAAATAGATTAATAACAAACATATTTACGTTAAAAACAAAAAATACAGTAAATTGGGTTTTTTTTTATTTTCTTCCAAAGTTGAAAAAGTGGCCAAAATATAGTGGTTTAGGCAAACGGAAATAATAAAAAAACTAGAAAAGATTGAAGCTGTTTTTTTTTTTGTTTATGCTTAAATTTTATATACCTTTTTATAGAAACTAAAAAAAAAGCAATTGGCCTCATAGTTTTTTTACAAAGCAACTTTAAACATTAACTTTTATTCCAAAAGTTAAAATATTTTTTATAGTTGAAAATTTACTCAACTTTGAGCGGCTGTAGGAACTAAACTATTCTGCCAAATTGAATAAAATTTATATATTCGTGATCCTTAGAAAATTCTAAATCAGATACATGTATTGGTTTAATAAAATGATTACATCAAAATTTTGATTTTTGCAACGCTTTTGCGGCTGCCGAGCCACTGTGCGACGTCTCCTTCTATATGTTACATACATTTTCGGCTTGCACAAACTTAATATACCCTTTGTACCATACGGTACAGGGTATACAAATTTTATTAATTTAATTTGTAAAGCCATTAATGAATAATTAATTCAAATATCGAAATCCTGCAAAGATATCAATCTATAACTCTAAGAAATATTGCAGGCGCTCCTTGGTACGTAACCAACAAAGAAATACACAAAGATTTGAATGTTCCTTTTGTCAAAGATGAAATAAGCAAATCATCGTTAAGATATTTGGAGAGACTGTCAAACCATGAAAATTCGTTGGCTATTAACCTACTAGACAATAGTATGGATGTTAGACGTCTAAATAGATTTCATATTCTGGAACTTCCAGATCGATTTGTATAATAATGTATAATAACCTCTAGGAAATAGTTTTGTTGTATATTGATTGGACTCACTGGAGCACAATCAATCCTGCCATTTTTTGTATTTACTTATAAAATTTGCTGATTGTCTCATATGACAGATTGCAAATAAAATAAAAAGAAATAAAAAAATAAAAAAAAAATTCTTCATGCTTTCAAAATTTGAAATTAAACTTTGATATTTCTCCCGTCCATTACATTAGTTTACATGACAAACCTGTGGATGTCATCAGCGTTGTGAGCATTAAAATTCCTTTGAAAAATTACACGCAGACAGAATTTAATTTTTTTTAATGCCACTAGCTATTGAAGTCTTAAAAAAAAAAAAAGTATGAGATTAATATTGGCTAGTATTTCTATAACATATGTAAAAATATCATCAAAGTGAAAGAGTTTGATTTAAAAAAAAGTTCTGCTCTATTTATTTTCGCCCATATATGTATAAATACTGAATATATATGTATTGCCTCTGTATTATTGAGCGTTTGTTTTGACCCAAGGGCAATTGTGGCAATTAATTAATATGCGCTTTTGACTTATTATTCATATTTATTTACTTGTTCACCTCCACCTTCATATGAGATATGGGATATGAATTTTTAATAGACTCGCTGTGTGTATGTATGTGTGTGTGTGTTGGTGTTGGCTTTATTTATTTTTATGAGTTTTTTTTTTTTGTTACTGTTACATTAATTGCTGTGATGACCTTCAGCCCAGTTATATATAGCTGCACACGGCAAACTGTAAACTGAAAGCTGCAACCTACAAACGACCTTCCCTTCCAAAAGAAACCAGCGGCTACATTTTACAATGCTGCTGTTGTTGCTGGCCTGGTCTGGTCTGTGCTCCAGCAACAACTATCCCAAATGGAATTCGCTTAAACGTGGCTGCAGCTGCTGATAGATCCCCCAACCCACGAACTACATCAACTGCAGCATTTGGTTGATGAGCCTGGGGTATATCTCAACGCTAGACTTGCCGCCAACCAAGAGTCAAAAAAAGAAGGCAAGAGTTGACGGTCCTGTCTGTCTTCTCTAATGACTATGTCCTGGGGCAAAGCAGCTTCCAAAAATCTTGACATTTGCTTGAACTTGACACAAAATGGCTTCTAGCATTTGTTTAAACCAACTAGGGAGAGGGCTTCTCCTGTTCCATTTAATAGAATTGTTCATTAATTGGCAGCATAAAGCTCTAGGATAAGCTTAGATTGAGTGGAGCTGCTTGGGGAATAAAGCTTGATAAATGCTTTGAAGCAGAGTTTCCATCATCCTTAAAGTTATTTAAAGTCCATTGACTGCAACGAGGTCTGGATGAAAGGTAATCGGGTTGGTTTTGAATTTTTGCCTGCATTTTCAGATACGTGAGCATTGGAAGCAACAGGATACTAGGATCTGCCAGTCTGTAATGTGATAGCAAGACTGCAAAAAAACTTTCTCAAAATATTTGGAAAGGCTTTAGGTTTCAGCCGTTCATATCTAAACAAGTTATTACTATTTTTAACATACTGAATATTCAACGAAAAGTCATATGAAGACTTAAAACGACTAGAAGCCTCTAAGGGTTAGATAGAGTATAGTAATTCAAAATGTGAGACACTTTTTAAGATGAGATAGTCTTATTAAAAACTTACGAAAAAAATCAATAATTACTACTACTACCACGTTTCTCTTCTAATGAAGCATAGTGACTCGAAAAAAAAAAACTGATGGTGCTACTAGGGGAGAGTTCAGATAAGGATTTTTTTTTAATTTGAATCAGCAGATAAAGCCGTTCAACGTGCCTCACGCGCATCACACTTATATAACTTCGTCTCACCTAAAAGACCAAGAAACGATGAAATAAAACTCATTTTAAAACAAACTCAAGGCCTTCAATGGCCTTCAAATGGGAAAAGATGCACCTGCCAACGGATTCTGCCAACTTTCTCAAAACAATATCTTCAACAAAAAACAGACGAACTTTGTACCAAAAAAGGGATGTTGACAGATAATTTTTTTGACAATTTGTCCTCAGAGAGCTATATGGTAGCCAACCGATTTTTATCATACTTGGCTCAGAGCTTTTTATAAAAAACTTTCGAGTGCCATATTTGGTTGCGATATCTTCATAAGCAAACGAATTATCCAACTAAAACTTTTGTTTTTTTTTTTCAAGGTTATCTGAAACACCCCAATGGAAGCTATATAATAAAACAACGATATCTAAAAAAAAAATAAGCTCTGTATGAAGACAGACATAGGTATATCAACTTCTCGAGACACCCAGATCATACTTTGCTTTACTTTTGGGGGTGTCCTTCCGTACTTAACATATACTTTGCACGAACACGGTACGAGGCTTTAAAAATAAATATTGAACAATAATCAACTATATGCTTATTTTTATCGAAAAAATAAATTAGCTGTCAACTAAATCTAACAAATTTGAAACGCCTTCAAGTGCCATATGGTGGATTGTCACATAATACAAAAAACGCCATATTTCAAAGAGGGGACTCCTCAAAACAACCAAGCCAGAGGGCAGCTTCTATAATTAGATTAGTCTTCCATGGGCTAGTTATGTTATATACTATACACTGCTGTACAAACTTGACGACTTCTTACCATCACAAGCTGGCCAACACCCAAAACAGTGAATACAATAAACTTATCGAAGTAGCAAAAACCCCAGGAGTATCAAGTTTCCATTGTAGCTCAGTAGGAAAAACACTCATCCAGCCATGTTCATAATGCAGTCGTGAAGCAAACGTTATGCTTTTCAAATTTGATTTGTGCCTTTGGGCGTTAAAGTCCGTCCTTAGCGACGCGACGTAGGGCCCGTCGTAGATGCTGTCGTAGACCAGGCCGGAGGAGAGTATACGTCAAAGACAGCGCCGTCATCGTCATCATTGTTGAGAACGACGGGCACGTCAATGCCGGGCAAATCACTTAAGCGCACTTAATTATTTGCGCTTTGCACGTTTCCGTTGAGCGCCACAGTGCGTATGAGTGATATGACACGTAATCAATAAATAGAGTCAAGGACCAAGACGAGCACGCGGCGCAAGCAGCACAGGCACGATGGAGCAGGGCAGTAAGCCGATGAAGGAGCAGCCGTACTTTTTACTCATTAAACTTTGGCGCGGCAGGAGTGTGCTGGTTGATAAATTTCCGTGCTCTGCGTGGACATGCTTTGTGGATGTTGCAGTCCTGGGATGCTCGGGGATGCCCGGGAATGAAAGCGGCCACTGCACTAGGGTTCCGGGGGTACTGTAGCAGGCTGGAGTGTTGGTTGGGGCATTCTTGTTGTATTTGTATTCAACTGCTGTCTGATATTTTATGCATAATTACTTTTTAAGCAGCTCGGGGCATTGTTGAATTGACTTGAACTCGTATGGGAGCAGTGTGTAGCGGTGCAGGACGTCGAAGAGTGCACACATGAAAACTCATGTCCTTGCTGAATGGCCATGTTGTGTTCGTCTGTGTGTGCGTGTGTGCATCAGCACACATCAGTGTTTCAGTGTGTGTTGGCTTTTGTTTGTTTATTTAAATGCCGTCAATTTTCTGTGAGATTTTCGCTTGTTTTTGCTCTGCTTTGATTTTGTTTCCTGCCGCCTGAATATGTTGATTTTTGTGTCATGCTGAGTTTACACTACGCCACTCTGTGACAATCTATGCCAAAGCACAGTCACAATGATGATGCCAAAGCAACATTCACGAAAATAGAGTTTTAGAGTATGCCCATAATTTGGGAACTACATACTAAAGAAATTGTATGTGTTCCCTTAAAAAAAAGATGACTTTTCGGGATACTTTGTGATTACCTTTAAAATGTTCTTTTTCAACCTTATTGAGTTCAAGAAAATGTTCATTTATTCAAGTGATGCATAGTTGTTATACAAATATTTGTTTAATATCCTTCTAATTATTTCAGTGTGAAGACATTTTGAGCTGCAGTGTATACCCAGCATAAGCGTTTGTTTGTGTGTGTTAGCTTGGGTTGGTGTTTGTGTGCCGCCAGGCGTATGATTAATATGCGTGTATTAAGTCAAATCGAATCAATCAAGTCAAATGACGACAAGGACTCACACAGTCTGTGATTTGAACTGTGTAAATAGGAAATGAAGATCTAAGCGTCTCATAATGATACAGTAAAGCTTCGACTAGATTGTAATATGAGACTGAATCTTTTATTGGTGTTATCTCCCACTTTAAAATGACTGAACTGCCACATAATCAGCATAAAAAAATATGCTAAACAAAAATAATATAAAAAATTGGAAATATCAAAGTAAAAGGAGCAAGACGCTTAAAAGGCTACCAGCGTTTAATGGCATAAGAATGTCCCATGGTTGTGGGTAGTTCTAGATAGAGGGCTTGTCCTAGAACCGGCAGGAATTGCGGCAAAGTGACAACATCCGGCAAGGCTAATGCATAGGGGGCCAACTACAATGGCAACAAAAGCAACAAAAAAAGCTAAATGACACATACTAAATTTTTATTACGCTCTTACGCACTCACACCCACGTACTGCCACACACACACTAATGCAATGACATTTTTATTACAGGCCAAAGCAAGGAAGCGTTCATATTGGCGGCACTTTACTGCCCAGTGTCCCATCCAAGGCTCGACCATGGTGTCAATTTTTATCATGTGCTCTGACCGTGAACCCAACCAACCAAACCAGGAAAGCCAACGAAGGAATCGTCTCCCTGCGTTTGCCTTTTCCGTATGCCGTCTACTCCCGTTGCCTTGCCTACAAATTTCCCTTTTCCATCTTTTTTTTTTTGTCTATTCTACGCCTTAGTCGGCGCTTATTTGATTTATTGCCGAGGTCGCTTAGATTTCGGCAGAGCTGTGTAATGATGCCATGTGGCCCACATACCGAGATTGGACTTGCACTTTCTATGGGCTTCTGGCTCCCTGAGTCTGAGTCTCTCTCACTCTCTAGCTGGCAACCATTGGACTTGGTGTCGTATTCTGGTTGCCATCCATAATGTTGTCCTGGCCCATTTAATTAAAAACGTTGTTATAGCAAGCAGGCAAAAATTTAAATTTCGAAATCAGAAAGTCTAACAATATCACAAGCGGTATTATAAAGAAGGTAAATTATTTTAGAAGAGATATTTTGCTTTTAATGACTCGATTACATACGACACATCTTTCGGGACTTGGCATTGTGATTTCTGTAAATTTGGACACTTTTTTGCACTCGCCGTTTCAGCTTATCCCACAAAAAAATTCGATACGATTAAGATCAGGTCCTTTAAGTAGTCATACTATGTATTTCCATATTCAATTCTTTTCTTTTCAATCTAATTAATTTTTGCACAAACCTGACATTTGTTTGGAATCATTATCTTGATGAAATACGAATCGCAAAAATTTGTCAGCGGTGAAATATAAACTAATCATAAATATTACTCAAAATATAGTTTCTAAGACTGACAGTACTTATTTTTCTGATTTTGTTTTTTTTTTAGAGCAGACCACCAGTCGTAAACTTTCCGATGGTAGTGTATATCAATTATCTTTACTTAATTTTTTTTTGTGAAGAGATCGAATAATTATTTTTTTTAAATTTATTTAGTGGCAATCATCCTAATTAAGACCACGGATATAAACCAATAGGAAATATCAAAGTTAATCGCAATGCACTGTCTGGTGTTACATGTAATATTAAAACTAAAAAAAAAGATTGTTTGCAAAATTGACTACATTTATTCATACAAAAATTATTTACATTATTTACAAAAAAACTATGTGAATTCTTAAAATTTTAAATTTTAATATTGTTACTACATTTTTTGGTGTTTAGATCTGAAGGGTACAATCTTTTTAATCTTCGCCTTGGTCTATGAGCCTCAAGAGTACAGGCCACCGAATTTGGATTGGTTTCCAATCTTCATTTGCAACTTCTGCTCAGATTGTTAATGTTGTACCCTGTGAAACATATGTTTAGCAGG
Source organism: Chymomyza amoena (assembly GCA_037043745.1). Classification (NCBI taxonomy): domain Eukaryota; kingdom Metazoa; phylum Arthropoda; class Insecta; order Diptera; family Drosophilidae; genus Chymomyza; species Chymomyza amoena. The sequence goes on from JBAMAX010004588.1 coordinate 8,550, forward strand.
CAAGGAACTATCGTACATATACGCACAAGCTTATCAGCTCAAAAAAAAACATGGCTGCTTTCGAAGATAACGTAAGTATGCATTTAATATGAGATACTAGGTCATAGAACTTTTCAAAACCTTTAGAAGCACAAGAGACAATAAAGCATTCTTAAACCATGAAAGCACCCGAAGCTGCCTGCTCCGGACTACAACGTGTTACCAGTAATGGCGCACGTTTGGGAACAACTGCTCCAAAGGAACTACGCTTCTCCTTCTTCCAGCGCGTAGCCATAATCAATGCATTGCAGGAAAAATGCCTACAACAAGGATTACAAGCTGATGTAGAGGACGATGTTGTCGAAGCCATTTTGATGGGCTTGGAGACTTATATGGGGCATGTTGCCAAACAGGTCATCGAACTATGCGAGTATCGTTGTGAGTTTCAGCTCTATAGCGATAAGCGATACATGTATTGCAATGATAGTCGCATAACCAGGATGTTTCTCAATGATCTGTCCATGCTCGATAATAGCTCTTCTGATGAAAGCCAAGCTTTTCCTAATCGTGAAAATTCAACAACCTTGAAACGACCCAAAGAGACACCGACACCGGCTTTGAACTATTTCAAAAATAAGGTCCGCGACCCTCGGCCTCCTTGGAGGCCAACCGTTTCAAGCAATCAGCAAGAAATATGCCCATAGCTAGATATCCTCAGACTGTGGAAATACCGCGTATCAAACGGATTTGTGTGAAACACTTCTTAAACCTAGAATTTATTATATATAAGTATTTCGAATAAAAATTTGCAATTTGTGTTGTATTTAAAACTTTCCATTTCTTTTAGATCACTAACAAATTTTTCAAGTCAACTTTACTTTTTACACTGTTTGAAGTTTTAAGCTGCATTTTCGCAAATCGTTGTTCATCGTCAAAAAAACCCAAATGGATTTTAATTTTTTTTTTACCAATATTCAAACGATCTTGCCACAGGTGGCATGTTGTGGGGTTTGGAAACAAAAATAAGGGCACCTAATGTGGCTGTAAGTGTATATGCATCCGCATGTGATTTGGCTGCCATTGTTCCCACAAATTTGTTAACAAAAGCAATTTCCATGAACAAAACTACAAGCAAAAATTTCACGCTTCGAAATACAAAGAGAACAAATTTAGACATTATGTAACATATAGTAAAGATGTTTTAAATCTTAATAGTTACAAGTTTAAAATGTTAACACTCTACAAGATAAGGACTCGCTTCAAACAGCGCTAAAAAAAAACCAAGATAAAAGTATATATCCATACAAAAACTTGAATATTTGCGCAAGCTAATTGAAATGTTGCAAACAAAATGAAATGCTAATAATTATAATTGTAATTAGTTGCTAAATTATGGCAAAAAGGCGCTCCGAAAGGTGACAGCAGACAAGCTTGCAACAAATATCCAGGAGCAGCAAAGCTACCGCAAAACGTAATCTATGAATTTCAAATTTCATGCGCACATTTTATTTGCCTAGGCCGCTGGCAAACCCGCGCCCAAAGCCGCGCTCCACATCGCACATCCTACTTGCCAGGGCCCAAGACCCCAGACCCAGGACCCCATCCCACTCTGCAGCGCCCCTGCATTGCTTCAGATCTAGGTTTCAAATATTTTTTGGAACATGTCGCTTTCTTGCTTCACGACTTGCGCTACTTTTTGGCGCCCCGCCCATCGCTGCCACTGCCACGGCCATATCCTCATCATCATCCACAAACTCGTCCTCCCGCCGCATACTTTACAATTTGAATATTTTAATATTAATGAAAAATGTTGAGCTGTAGATTTTTCTTCTTTTTTTTCCTATATATAAACATTTTTTTTCACTGCTTTCGCTTGTTACAGCAGTTTTTCCACCAATTTGAGGTTTTCGTAAATGAAAATTAAATGAAATTGTTTAAGCAGCAAAATGGTATTTAGCAGGCGAATTAACAAGCAGTTTAATGGAGTGAGAATTTGTTGCATATTGTAGGCGGTGGGGCGGGGAATGCAGATGAATTCTGAAAGTAAATAGTAGCCAAATTGGTGGCAGGGAAATAGTTTTAGTTCGTCTTCACCGCGAAACGATTAAATATTTCATAAAATTTGATTTCTTTTTCAAGATTTTAAATATAAAAAAAAATTAAAAAGAATGATAAATTGAAACAATTAAAGTGTGTTGATTGGTTGGTAAAGAAAGGCGAAAGGAATGAAAATTTATTTTTGTTTGATTCGGTATGTTCTGAACCGATTCGAATGTTTCCTCAAAAACCGAAACAAAATTGCATAGTCTTAGACCGATATTACTTTGATTCGAGGCATTATTTGTTGGCTTCTATCGTTTTTAAGTTTCAAAATAAAAGTGCCCATACAGAGGGAACGAAAAACTCACTTTTAGTTGCTTCAAAATGTTATCACGAAATTCGACTGAATCACTCACAGTTGTAACTACTTAAAAAAAAATAAAGTACTATATTTACTCGTCCATCTTTTAATTTTTTTTTACGACGACAAAGTCGTGAAGAACTTTCAGTAGAAGCGGCCCGGTGTAGCCTATGTAGCACTCAACGCTTTAGCACACAACTAAAATAGTTTATTTCGTAACCAGTTTTATATATTTTATTTCATTTATTTAAAATATAAATTGTACATATAATTAATTAGTTGTTCGGCGCCAATTTCTTAAACTTGCTGAGGCAGCGCTCTGCCAACTCTTTGCCCATAAGAACTGATGGCTGCCAACTGTCATTGCTATGTACATATGTACATGTAATATATAAATAAATAAAACTTGCCTTGTGTAAATAACGTATGTTCTCACCAATGCGTCAACCGATTTCGTTTATGTAACTTGCATAAGTTAGAGGGAGTTCATACGATGTTTTTTTTTATAATTGTTATGTGTGTGCGTGCTTTGGTGCGTGAGATATGACCATTTGTGTGGATGGGGTTTTTTCATATATTACCTCTATATAGGCGAAACAATCATTCACTCAAACGGGCTTAACTCACACTAAAGCACTCACACACATAAAAACCAAATATGTGAATAAAGGTAGCGATACGGACGTGTTTGGAGTTGCGGATGCAAAACACAGTTACTCACTCAAACGGCTTAAACTTCCACATCAGAGTATGTCGTGACACTTCAAACGACATTTGATAGTTGTGACATTTCAAGCGACAATACCACTTTGTTGCTCAAATCATTCTGAATTAAGTGTGTTAATCAAAGAGTATCTGATTTTAATGCATTTTGCCGTGAAAAACTTGTTTAAAAAAAAAGTGTAAAGAAGTGGTGCGAACCCGTAGTAATTTGGATCGTCGTTCACATGCAGTTACACGTGCTACTGTGTTTGGAGCCTCTCAAAGTGACGAACAGCGTGCAATTAACAATGTATCTGTTCGAAATATCAATCAAAGTCGACGGGCTGTGCGAAATCCAGCTCCTCGTCGGCATGTGCGACGTACTTTAGAACGTGCAACATTCAATTATGATGCGAACTACGATTACATTTCTCAGGGGAAGGTTTCAATCGGATCAATGACTACTGTTTGCAGTCATTGCATGGCATTTAAATTCAACCATGAGACCCCAGACTTATGTTGTGTAAACGGACAAGTGAAATTACCGGCATTTGATGCTCCACCAGAACTTTTGCGTTCATTGGTTATTGGAGCTACACCAGAATCGAATTATTTTTTGGCAAATATTCAGGCGTACAATTCATGCTTTCAAATAACTTCTTTTGGTGCGACGAATATTATTCGTGATAATTTTATGCCGACTTTTAAGGTAATTTCTGGGCACGACATACGTCATGTTGCATTTGATTGAAAATTATTCTATGAAGATATGATTGATAGTGTCTTTCCAAACATATCAAACCACTACAAAAATCATGTTTGGTTGAGTTAGCAGCAAAAAACAAGGACGTCAGTGATTTGAGCATAGCGATACAATCAAAAATTCCTGGCGATTTGGTTTCGTATAAGTCGTTAGATACGGTCACTAATGAGGAAGATGTAGTTCCTTATCTAACCGAATTTCTCAATTCTTTGGACTTGCCCGGATTACCACCTCGAATTGAAAATTGGTGTTACAATCATTATACTACGTAATATCAATCAGCCACGTTTGTGTAATGGTACGTGACTTGCTGTTAAAAAGTTAATGCCAAACGCGATTGAAGCAACGATTTTGACTGGCAAATTCAAAGATGAGGGCGTGTTCATAACTCGATCCCTATGATTCCGTCTGATATGCCGTTTGAATTCAAGCGATTGCAATTTCCAGTTCGTCTTGCGTTTGCCGTTCCTATCAACAAGGCGCAAGGTCAATCATTAGCAATTTGCTGCGTCAATTTGGAATATCCTGTTTTTTCGCCTGGACAATTGTATGTTGCATGTTCGCGTGTCGGAAAACCATCTGTACTATATATTTATACAGAAAATGCCAAAACAAAAAATATTGTATACCATCGCGCTTTGCAAAAAAATTGTATTATTTTAATTGATTCAAAATTACATGATTTTATTTATAGATTTTTTTAAGACTTTATAAAATGTGCTGCAAAGCGGCCAGGGAACGCTATAATAAATATGACAAAACAATTATTGTTGGCGATGAGTTTAATTCCCGTGATACGAGTATTGTCTTGCATCGTAGAAATATGATAAAACAACGTCTGTCGGGTCAGCTAGTATATAATATACCAATTAGCTGCATGTAGTATGCAGCAAGTCTAGCATGATCTACTTTCTAACGCTCATAAAAGTTTTGCTCATAATTAATAAACTTGTGACAAAGACAAAGAATATGATAAAGCAAAAAATAAAAAGCATGTCAGAAAAAAATGGCTGAGTTTTACTGCTAAGCACCTAGACAAACGACTGTAATCAAAAAGTTTAAACGACTGCGGGTCGATCTGGGACTTGCCATGCTGCAAGGACATTGGACCGGCAATAAAATGATACGTTACCAGGTTACTAACACCAAATTACAAAGCTGCAGAGTTTTTTTTTATTTTATTTTTATGGGGTGGTCGGAAATTGGCAAAAATGTTTAATACGCCCTCGAGTTCAAAAGCATAAATCAATGTTACCTGCTCAATTGACAGCTGCCATGTTGACACTCAAACTGTTAGCCAGACTTGACATGTCCTGTCGTGTCTTGCCTTGTCCATTTGCAGGGCTGCATTTTGTCTACAACTCTATTTGACCAAACTAGTTTAACATAAAACCAAAAATCATACTTTTTTTACAGTTTCAATTTTCACTCATTTAATTCAACAAAAATGAGATCCTATATATTTTTAATAAAATAAAAGAGGGTACATTTACTATCTATTTTTTATAAATTGTTTAAAATTTGAATTACATTTTATGTCAGTATTTTTTGAGTAAATAACTTTGTCCCCGCTTATGCTTATAGATAGAAGTTCTTTAGTGCTATCACAATAATGTATATACAGTGAACACATAAACTATTCGGACGCTAAAAATTGTTTAAGAATTTTACGCAATTCGTGCTCAGGAATGGTTAAAATATGTAATTGCAAGCAACTGATGAGTCTACTCCAGTCTCCGGAATAACACCCCCTTGGCATACGACTAAAAATTTTTACAGGTAGCACCAAGTAGCACCCAAGGAATCGTCAAACCATCTATTACTATACCAAGCCCAAGAGATCAGAAGGGTTTTGAAAAATATGAGGCATTATAAAAATTTAGCATTAAAAGTATAAAAAACATTTTTTTTTTCTAATAAAACTGCTTATTTGGTAACAAATGTCTGAATAATTAATGTGCGTAAAGAAATTAATTTTTTAAGTTTTATTTATTCCTTAAATAATATTCTTCAATGTAAAAAAAATGCCATTATGATACCTACATATCTATGTGCAAAGTTATGGCACGTTAAAGTTGACAATTTGTAGTGTTCGAATAATTTTTGTGTTCACTGTATATAAAACAAAGTAGTGTTAGTTATACCATTTATAGCTCAACAACAGCTGGACAGATTTTAATGTTCCAAGATTTGTTGGATTCGTATGGAATCTGTAATGGTGCAGGGTATTGGAAAGTTAAAGTGGACCAACTATAGTATTCATGCAAATACATTATGGAAATGAAGAAATATACGAGAAACAAAATATCTAAGATATCTTGAAATAAATTAAGAGGACCGCTCGAAAAAAAGTATGTCGAAGCCCCTAGCTTTAAAATATAATAGACGGATAGGGTTCAATCGCTATACGACTTATTTATAAAAAGCATTTCAGATGTCTTTAATATCGATAAAACCATAAAACCATTTTTTTGTTTGTGTCCAGTTTGTAGTACAACTTTAAATAATCTATTGATGCCAATATACAAAGTCGGTACATCCCAAAGAGACGATGGAATGGTATACGCTAATACAGAATGGACTTGTTGTATTCTAATCTGCGTATCAATTATCAAAACTGGCCCAGTTTATAGGGATAAAATATTTATATTTTTAATAAGATAAAAACCAATTTGAAAATCTTTTCTAGTTTTCAATTCTTAGTATCAAGGTGTCTAATTTAGTTGGGTGGTAAATTAAAGGATATTCACATGAAACAAAAACTTTGGTTGACTTGAAAATAATGTGCATCTTTTAGTTCAATTTCGGTTTAAAACGACGAACAGACTATACAGATATACCGACTTAAATATACTATATAGTGTTAAAAGTGCGTTTTTACTATTTGCAAGCTACATGATTCTCCAGTTTATTTTAAAACAAATCTGAATATTCTATAATGTAATGCGCACTGAATTAAATCTTACTATTAGATTTAGTTCTTCATTGAATAATTGAAAGGTGTATTTTCTTCATTCTAGAATATTAAAAATATGAATTCAAGATTTTGTTTTTATAACCTGATGACTTTTAATAAACAAATTTCAAGGTTTTTTAATAAAAAAAAATGTGGTACAGTGGAATACCCTGTACTTTTTCTCTCGAAAAAAAGTATTCTGCATATTCCTACTAAGAACTTTCCAATTGGAATTAATTTCTTATACATATAAGTTCCGAAAATGTTTACCGATTGCAATGAAACTCTAACGTTACGTCCAAAAGGCTATTTAAGTATATATGGTAAGTTTCAAGTTGATATGTTGAGGGGTGTGGGTGAAAACACGGTAAATTCGGACTGACGGATGGACGGACATGGCTCAATCGCTACCCAAGGTTATGATAAGCATTTTGGTATAAATGACTTGGGGTCTGCTGTGCCGCCTTCGTTACATACATTGCACAAATCTTGTATACTCTTTGTACTTTTTAGTACAGGGTATAATTATTATTTAACTAATATTTCACAATTTATATTTTTTGACCAAAATATAAAAGATTTTGTTCAATTTTAATAAAGGAAAATATAGGTATTTGATGATTTTATTTTAAAAATATTTCCCCTTATCATTTGGGTATAAATATTATGCGTAACATTTTTAATATAAACTTGCACCCAAACTACAGGTAATTTTGGTAAAGTAAATGATAAACTATTTATGCCCATTTACTTGAACTCTTGTCATGTGTCCAGGATAAGCACACTCGACTCGTTCCAAAATAAACTTTTCATCCTGGCTTTGCAAATTATGCACACAAACAACTCATAAAGGCCAAAGCTTATGCTAGTGCATGCAATATTCGATGATGTCATTTTGGCAGTGACATAAACATAAAAGTTTAATTAACCCAACTAACCAATTGAGTGACCTCTGCAAGTTTACGAAGCTTTAGTGGTAGCGGGTTTTTCATCCGGCACCCTGAAAAAGAACCAACAATTTAAAATCTTCAGCCAGGCACATGAAAAATGTAGCAGCTCATTTAAAAGGTATTAATAACACAAGAAGACGGAAAAAATCAAGGAAAATAAAGGTATGTAGCCGCGGCAGTCAACATGCCAGAGCCGCTGAGTGCCAACAACTCAAACATTTTATTAATCATACGCAACGTTGAGCGCAGCAACGAAGAACATGGAAGAACAACAGCTGCAATATACGACAGAGCGCATACATACATACTTAATTAAGGCAAGCCGAGAAGAAACCTTATTAGCTTCTGTCAAAGTGACGACAGCGTGCTCCGTGCTCCTCCTCCTTAATGGCAAAAATCAATCGCGGTATTGAGACGGCGCTGATATGTGCGATACAAGTACATACATAGAATACTTTTATGTATGTACTTTGTACATTGTACATTACTCATACTATATACATATATATGTATATATATTTTTTTAAGTGTCGCAATTCGATTAGAGTGTCTTAAATGTCACTCAAAGATGCTGGCCAAGTTCGATAATGAACAATCAATTTAATATTGCACTTTCATTGAGTGCAGACATCAATGGCACAGATTAAAAATTTAGATACTCTTTGTTTTTTGTTTTTTCTCTCTTCTTTGAAGGCAGTAACGGCACAAAGCAAGATGATATAATATAATGTATAGCAAGTGGAGGTGACAGTCCCGGGCAACCATAACGATTTAATATTTCCCATACAATAGACGTCCATAAATGCCTTCGTGTGTACGTGTGTATGTGTGTGTGTGTGTGTGTGTGTGTGTGTGTGTGTGTGTATGTCTGTGTATAGATTTATTTCAAGTGCTACACTCAAATGCTGGGTGGCAATTTTTTCCCAAGATGACAATAACTACAACAACAACAGGGGCCCCCTCGTCAGTGCTTTTTACACATCTCTACACTTAGCAAAACACGACAAATTGTTGGCAAGAAATATTTCTTTCTTTGGGACTGAATCGTCAAAGATGATGTATGAAGAAAAACAAATGGCAAAAAAATATTAAATTTTCTTGGCCTTCTTTTCATCTCGCTTGGGATTTGCCTCCGGTATGCCCAGCTATAAGTATTAAGGCTCGGCTAATCCAAGACTATATCTCTTGACAATTGTATATTGGGTTGTTTTAATAAAATATTAAGATTATGGTTAGTCTCAAATTTTGTAGAAGATTCAAGAAGTAAAGCAAAAGCAAACAAGATATTTTTCATTTTCATTGGAAAATAAAAGTTTATTTCGATATGTCTATAAATACAAAAAAATTATATGTATTAAAAATATTATAACTTCAGTTCTACTTATCCAGTGCACTTAGGTTTTATTTGGTCATGCATTTAATTTCTTGTCCTAAGATGAGGGTATTTATTATAAATATTCTATCGTCAAAATTTGAGTTGGATTTGAAAAAGAATTATAAATAAATCACACTGTACTAAATGAGTTTGAACATCAAGCTTCTAACGAAGCTCGGCTTTTTCGCATAGCTGTTTTTACTGCTGGCGCCATCTAGCCACGAATTACAAAACAAAAATGGCAGAGCTGTTTGCTCAGAAAGGACTTAATAAAAAAAGTAGCAGAGCTAATTTTGCAGTAGCAAATTTTGGACTTATGCGTATATTCTTTTATTTTTTCATATTCTGTCTTTATTATAAAATAAGTATATTTACTAAATAGTTCCTTTTTTGTTGGGTTTATATATGAATCCTTTTTGTCAAATTCTAAGTTGACTAATAAAACATCTTCCAATAAGATTGCGAATTATTGCAAAGTTGTGCAATGAAATATTTTTCAAACTTATTTGTAAATTTCTTATGCTTTAACAATTTGCAATAGTCTTAATTTTTGAAAATGTAACTAATGTAAAAAAATTTGCTTATTATTCAAGAATAAACTGTAAATTTAGTAAGCCTAAGAAAAAAATTGCATTTTGCTTTTCCATTTTGTACGATGTACCTGGACCTAAATTTATAAATGACTCCTAAAGAGGTTTTCAGTTTCCAAAAGAATATTTACAATAATAATTGTTATGCAGTTTACGATTTTTAGCCACGGTCTTAACCGTTGCCCCAAATGTACAAGCTACGACACAATAACTAATCTAGCAAAGATTCGATTAAAGTTTTTAAAGATACTTTTTTTTTATATGCACAGCACATGTGTCCTTTTCTGAGGCTCCGAGATGTCAATAAAAATAGTTTTTTTGAATACCACAACAAAAAATAATACCAGAATCTTTTAATACTATTGATTTTGTCACCTTACGTTTATCTGTAAAGGGCACTTTTGAATTGAGAAGCTGAAAAGTAAATTCGATCAAAATTATCGACCATTCATAAAGAAAAATTTTTAAAATGAGTATTAGAGCGTTAAAACTTCTATGCTAAAACCCAATAGATCTACTAGTATCATATGGATTGATGCTCAAGTAATTAAACAAATTCTACAACAAAAATTTAAAAACTTAAACTTTAAAATTCTTTACTTGAAACTATGAGGAAAATTTGACCTTCGACTATTTTTTCGAATATTAAAAATTTAGAGGCCCTGGAACATTTTTAGTTGCAAGAAATGAATTGTTGTAATCTAGATCTTTGAACATATTGACAATTATGCAACTTTTTAGCTTGCTTTCTCTAACATCGCTATTTGTTATCGGTAGCTAGGGAGCCGATCAAAATGGTTGCGTTCTAAACGTCTGATGGGAACTAAACCTAACCTAAAAATTAACGTTTCAAATATTGATTTAAAATTTTACATTTGATATTTTCGACTGAACTACGAGTTAACCATGTAAGCATAGCCAGAGAGAACTAAAACATAGAGGCGAAATAACTCGGAAAGTTTTTTTCCCGTTTTTTTTTCTTGCGCGCCGAATAAAGTTGCTTGGTGCAAAAGCATATGCACGCACATGCAAACATTGTTGTTGGCAACTTTATATGGCGCACGACAATTTTAACATTTACACTCGAGAGAGAATTTTCGCCTCTATATATTTAGTACTCTCTGGCATAGCAAACAAAATGATGTTAACCTTGTGTTGTTTCACCAATAGCCTTTCTCCAGACGCAAGAAAAAACCTAAGACTGGACGTACGTATATATTACTATACTATATGTATATTCAATTATAAACTATTTATAGACTATAGATATTTATAAAAATTCAATTCTTGAGATTTCTTGGAGTGACAAATATTTAAAAACTATCAAGAGTTTCAAACGATTGCTGCAGTGTAGGAAATGTTACAAGTGACGCCCCCATAACTTTGGTTCAAGTTTTACGCTCAACAATTTTATGAATGGCAAAAATAATGCCAACTAAGCAAATTAAATTGTTTACATTGACAAAATGGCGAAAATGGTGACAATGGCGACTATGTCGACAAGTGCGTGACAAGCCCGGTACGAAACAGGTTGGCGGATAAAAGTGGCCAGGGATACAAATACCTCAAGCGAGCTTGCGAATTTTTGTTGCTTTAACAGCCGCAGGACTCTATAGAGACTCTATAGAGCAGACAACTGCAAATAGCAATGAAGCTGCGAGGAGGGGAGGGATCGGGATTATAAACTGCCTACCTTAAAACAAAAGTTGAATGCAAGGGCTCTATACGAATCATTGTTCCTTATGATATAATATTGTAGAAAACTTTACCAAAGCATGCAAGCAAATTGGGAAATTTGCAACTATTTCAACAGTTTTAGAAATACAATAGGTAGCTGTAAAGGGTGATTTTTAAAGTTTTTGGGTTTTGTAAAATTTTAAAGATGCATAAAAGCAATAAATTCAAGTGCAGTCCAGTTTATAAAATGTGATGAGTCTTCTTAGACCAATTCACCAGGGCAAGCTTTTCAAAAATTTTTTAATTATTTTTTGTAAATACGAGTACAATACAGGCGATCGAATAAAAAAAAAGTTACAGGTGAGAAAAAAAAAGTCTAATCCTTTATTAATCAATTTTCTATTCACGAGCAATTCGTCACAGTTTTAAGAAAGATTTTAGAGATAGTTTCCAATGGGGGTGCTCACTTTGCCTAAAGGCAAAAATGACATGAGCAGCCCTAACAAGGCCTCATTGTAAAAGGTAAAAGTGACCAACCGAATATGAAAAGTTTGATTTTGACTTAAAAATTTATCATTAATTTAGCAACTATTAATAATTAATTAAAGAATTTAAGTAGCAATATTTATTTACTCTTGCAAAATTTTTACACTTTTAAGATTCTGCCTTTATACTAGACAAAGTCAAATATGTGAAAAGTGTTTTTCATAGACTTTTTCATTTAAGCTACATTACATATAAAATACGAAAAGATATTTTCAAACTACTTATATGATTAATATTTGTTTCATAAATTATTTTAACAGAAGACGATTGGTAGAAAATCCTTTACGCGTAAAAGCCAAGCTAATTCATATGGATACAATTAAGACAATAAATATCATTCTTGAATGCTGTTATATAACCTTTTAACTTCTTTGTTTTTGTCAAATATATCTTACAAGCAGTAAGTCCTTCGGTCAACAATAAAAAGGTAATTCATTGATTTTTTCTTATGCAACAAACAAAGCTCTTTCTTCAACTCCTCCAATATTTGCTTAACTGCATTCAAGAAATAATGAAAAAATACTTTACAATTTTAACAAAATTTAGCTGCAATTATTTTTAATAGAACTCGTTGATTATGAAACATAAGGTTCTATAGGCACAGTAGAGGAGGGCCTGGTTTCTTCCATATGCACAAATGTGCAGCATAATTGCGTGCATTGTCCACAATGCTAGCAAGCCTATCCCCATTATTGTTAATTTAGTGCAAAGTATATCCAGACGAATCTTCACCCGATGCCGCCGGAGCAGCTAGTGCCTGGTACTTAAATATTAAGTTTGGCCTGGTAGGCAACGACAAATGATAGCCGGCTATAGGATTCCACGGTACTGAATTGTTAGCAATGGCGGCTGGTCTTGAAAATCTTCTAATGGGGATCGTTACAGGCAGCTGCAATAATGTTTCTTTATATGGGAATGCCAAATGCCTCGGAAAGTCGTCAACCGGCAGTTAATATTGAATAAATTTGATTTGAGAAAATCCAAAATATAAATATTTGTTATGTTACGTTAAGGCCAAAAATTAGAAATAAACTGTTTATAGTATTTTTAAATACATGCTACTAAGATAATTGTCTTCACAATGTCTACTTTGGTTATTTTACTTTGGTTTTAATATGATATAAAAATAAATTCGTGCCTCACCCCTTGGAGGGGCATGGGGATCTCTATTAATAACTGTTCGAACAGAACGGGGACCTGCAGCTTATAGCCGAATCCGGACGGCTGTGTCTTCAATTAATAGAGACTTTCTATGGCAAATACCGTCTTTGAGCTAGCGATGCCAGTGCTAGGCAAATGCACCAGTGCTACTGCGTTGAATCGAACCACCGACCTTCGGTTTTAGAGACGAGTACGCTACCACTTACGCCACCGACGGCCAAGTTTTAAAATTATATCAAGGCATGCAAAATGTGCGTAAAAATCTTTTGAATGTTGGTATCTGTCTGAGAGCAAATCTTCTTAGAGCGGCAGCTGGGACCACGTCCCGACTTACTTTGGGCAAAAATAAGTTCGTTGTGATACCGCAATGGTGGACTTTCCTCCACCCTTCCCCACTAGTTGGTACTTGAGAATTTCTCTTTCACAGCCATACGGTGGCCTGAATAAAACTTACGAGGCATTTTAGGACTCTGTGCTAACAGCTGGAATAAGTCATTTGTTGTCCTTTTCATGGCCTTAACTAGAATCTTAATAAGTTTTGGAGTTCAAAACCGGAAGCCTACCACAGTTATCACCTGTTATATGGTCAGAACGACAAATACTCACCACAAAAACCGTCTTGCTCAAAATATAATTTAATTTACCCTTACAATATTTGTATATAATAGAAAGCATCTGCTTTTTAATAAAAAAGTTTTTGCTAAACAAAGCGTGGCACATTTACTTGGCCAACATAAAGATCACCCTATATAGCCTATATGTATGCTTTTGTTAGTTTCTATTATCAACTTTGACCGATACAGCCACAAGTGTGACCAAGTGTGAATGAGATGAGAAAAAAACGAATGAAAGAGCAAGCATGTTAAGAAACTTTTGTCAACCAAAAAATGTATGCAACAAAAGTATGCTTAAAATATGTTATTGCTGGTCAGCTGAGTAGTGTGATAGAGAGGGGGAGGTGCGGTGGGAGGGGTGTGAAGACAACAAAGATGCGAACATGTCCCACTATGCGTATGATTGTTAAATGTATGTATGTATCTGTGTGGGTGCGTGGGCGTTGGCTGTGACAGTATATACGTGTGAGTGTGTGCGTGTAGCTAGCATACGTTAAAGTCGATGCTGTCTGTGTCTGTCAGCAATAAACAAGTTTGTATGCGTGCGAGAGTGTGTGTGTGTGTTCAGGGTATGCCGTTATTAACTATGCCATTGTCAACGACACACACACACACACACACATAGCCAGACGACAGCTAGAGCTTGACAGATAGAGATTGAGAGAGGGGCTCCATAAGCTAAGCTCGCGAGAGTGAGCGAGTAGGAGAGCTTTGAGCCCAAAGCTTGTGTGGTTTTAATCATCTTGATTATAAGTAGTGACAAGTTTTAAATGCATTAAAAGTGAGGGTATAAAATTACCACGTGTGTGTGTGTGTATGTATATGTACCAGTCAACTTGGCTGCTGCTTGTTTATTTTTATCTGACAGCCAACAAGAAAAACTTGCAGAAACAAAGGCAAAGATGTAAACAGTTTAAGTCTTTGTTCTACACACGGAAACTATGCATGACTATCTGCAAGTGTGTGTGTGTCTTGGGGTGGCGCAACAAAATGTTGCTACTTTAACACGCTTTGTGGTTTGAATGCTACTACCACCAACCAACCAACATGTTCAAGCCCAAGATACATAACACATTCAAATTGCCTTGGACAAAACAAAAGCCTGGTCAAAATGCTGTCAGTTTCAATAAATGAAATGCTCTTGCAACATCTTTAAACTGATTTTATCCAAGCCCTGTTTTTCCTTCTGCTCCTGCTCCTGCTCCTATTCCTGTCATGTTGATATTGTCACTTGCCAAACTTTTGCGCCCAATAAGCAACTCATATAAAAGAGCTTAATGGTATATGATAATCAAATTGAGTGCCGCAGCCTTTGCTTGTCATGACAACACCGACGACCTCCATGTTTGTTTATGTCTGTGTCTGTACCTGTGTGTGTGAATCTATGTATTTTGGGGCAACCATCAATGAAAAATAAAGTTTACTTTTCCAACAAAATTAGCTAAGCGTAACTGACCAGTTAGGGTGCCAGACCTTTATTCATAAACTGTTTCC
Source organism: Chymomyza amoena (assembly GCA_037043745.1). NCBI lineage: Eukaryota > Metazoa > Arthropoda > Insecta > Diptera > Drosophilidae > Chymomyza > Chymomyza amoena. The sequence goes on from JBAMAX010004588.1 coordinate 23,758, forward strand.
ATTAAGTCTTTTATAAATTTCATTAAAACCCAAACTGTCAAGGACTATTCTGTTTGGGACGGGGCAAGGTTGTTAACAAAAATAAACTATAAATAAAAATTGGATACTGTGAAATGGTAAAATGGAATGAAATTAATTTTAAAATTCAAAAACTTAAACAAAAATATTTAGTACACAGATTAAAGTAGAAAAATCACGAATAAAAGATACACTGTTCAATATTCTTTTGCATCTTAAGGTGTTTCCAAGTGTCTATATATGTAAGTATTTACTGATACAAAAATCGTTCCTATCTATTGAAAAAAATACGGCATACGTTACAGTCGGGTACACCCTATACCATCAAATTGCAGTCAAATCCGATATATCGCTTACGAATTCCGAAAGAAATTCCTTTGCTAAATATAGTTACAATGGGAGCTGTATAAAAAACTAAAATAAACCTGTTTCATGTAGAATAATAAGGGATCTAATCTGAAAATTTGGTTGCTCTACGGACGGACAGACAGAGAGACGAACAAAGGCATATCGACTTGTCTAGTCACCCTCATAACTTTGGTATTTCCGGGGGTCTTCGATGACTTTTTAATATGATAAATACATTTTCTGCTTGTACAAACTTAATATACCCTTTGTACCATTCGGTACAAGGTATAAAAATAAAATTTAAAAGTTTTCAAAGTCTAATATATGTTTCAACTTCCAGATTTCGTATGCGCCTTCTTCCAAATACAAATTATTTCATGAAAATATCTTTATTCCTGTGAAGGCAACTATTTTTGTAACGAATCATTTATTTTGGCTTTGAACTGCTGCTTCCCTTCTGGGTAGGTACGAATTATTTCAATATGTAGGAATTCACCTTGACACCACTAAACTTACTTTTAAAGCTCATATTGACGTTATAGTAAAAAAGCAGAATGGTCGTTTTGGTCGCAGGAGTACCTTACAAATGTTTGCAATCCTCATTCGATCTTATTTGGAACATGGACATGGTTGACAAATTTCTTGTAATCATACCAAGAAGATTGATTTTCCGTGTTATTAACACATTTTAAGCGGGTAGCCTAGTATATGAAACTATGCTGCGTAGCGGGCATTACTTGCAAAACAAGCAAAAATTGCGCTATCCAAAATAAATAATATTTGCAAAAGTAATGGTTAGATTTTAATAAAATTTGGTAATATAGTACTTACAACTATACTCTATTTTATTTTATCAAAAGTTTTGTACTAAAACACAACCTACCCTATCTGTTTACCTTTCAAAATGTCAACTATATTGACAAATTTACGTTTATAAACCAATAGATATTTTGTAAAAAAATGTTTTATTGTTTTTTAAACCTATATAATACTTGTAAATTCATTTTTATACAGAAGTAGTTTAGTAGTAATAGTAGTGTATAAAATATTTTATTGTATTTTCTAACACTAATATTTTTTAAATGTGTGATATTTAAAAAAACATTCTCCCTTATGAAGGGGCACGTCGCAATATTCACACATAAAGCAGGTTAAACTCTTCTTCTTGTGAGAAGCACAAACATAACATTGTTTCTGGGGGTTCTTTTTTTTGCCTCCCGTAAATATTCTTTTAATTTTATGTTTTCTTGCATCCAATAATCTATTTGGAAAATCGATTCTTCTACATGTAGAAGATGTGCTGGGTACTGGATCATCAGGATTATTGGGAACTCTATCATCAACACTATCTCTACCATTATCTCTTATCCATTCTTTGGCCACATCGTGCAAAAATCTTTTATAACTTTTCTTTGAATTGGTATTTAAACCTGAAGTCGACTTCCTTCACCATGATATATTCGGAAATTACATATATATCCTGTTCTTGCTTTCCAAACCATTCGAATAAGAATTCCGTATTTATGAATTTTGGAAGCATTATACACCTTGAATGATAGCCGACCTCTCCAGGGTACAATGCTTTCATCCAATGACAACTCTCGTTGAGGCTTATATACTTGTTCAAATTTTTTTAAAAAATAAGATACGATTGGGCGAATTTTTTTAAGGCGATCTCTTTCATTGATGTCAGTTTCATTATTTGAAAAATGCCATGAATACCATATTTAGCGGAACGATCTCTACTCATCACTCTTGTGCAAAAATTGGAGTTCCAATTGTTTTGTCTGTAGACCAATATTCATCCCTAGTTACTTTACGAATCTTTGCCCATAAGTAAAAGTAATCCCAACATTTGTTTCATTTCTTCTGCAGATACGTCTTTCCATTTCACAGATTTTGCACTGTTTTTAAACTTATCAACATTTTGTGAATGATAACGATTAGTTTCTTCTGCCATATAATCGAACAATTCGTTCCCTATGAAAAGTTGAACCACTTCATCCACACTTTCTGAATTATTTGGCATCTCAACAACGCCACTTTGTCCCAAAAATTGTTCAATAATTGGAGGATTATCATGTTCTGACCACTCCAATACTTCATCGTCACTTTGTTCCGAATCGCTATACTGTATTGGTAAAACTCTACGTCTTCTAGGATGAAAGAAGTCTTCATCACTTTCACAGTCACTCTCAAATTCAGTAATATCAGAATCACTGGACTCATTCGATCTTATTTGGAACATGGACATGGTTGACAAATTTCTTGTAAACATACCAAGAAGTTTGATCTACCGTGTTATTAAGAGTGGTCTGTTCATATCGAAGCTTTAAGAAAAATTGTTTTTACACAGAGCTTTGAAGACTTGATCCTCTCCGAGTTGCATGACTCGAGTATTAAGCTTAACATCGCGAAAATTTTGTTTATGTTTTCAAATTAGGGTATTCACGCTTGCTGTTGAGTTTAGGTGTGCAATAGTTGCGCAAAAACTAGACTGATTCGGTACAAAGTAAATCCCTTTTGGTTAGTTTATTTGTTTTCTTAAATTTGTGCTTCTTCTTCGTTTAGGTGTTGATTTAGTTACTTATACAAAATTATGCTTAATTCACATTTTTTACTTTGCCGCAAGCAGCGTAGCTTGTAACGCTTTTTCCACAACTAAAAAGTTGAATTGTATCTATCTTGAGAAAAAGTTGAGTGAAGAGTTTAAACTTAATCGTGTACATTTTGTTGTTGGTCAAGAGAAAGTGTGAAAGTGCAATTTATTGTAATGTAGGGTATCTAACCCTCAACTAGTTCGTTTGTAATTTGCGTGCCTACCACCAGTTGTTCTAAATATTTATAATTTAATATTTTGCTGCTTCTTCAGTTCTATTAAGTGGAATTGGTTACCTTTGTTGTTAAGATTAAAAAACAAAACTCAAAAGGAAACTTCATTTAAATTCCATTTTAAACATAAAAGTGCGCAATCAAGCTGAATTTTGTTAAGTAGTAGGCTCTGTTATCTACATTAAAGGAAACAAAATAAATAAAAATTTACAGCTTTAGGAAAAATTCAAAGACTAGAGTAACATTTTAAGATACCGTCAAGGGACAAAAATCTAATTCCATGGACCCCATTAGCCATTTTCAAAAATCAGAAAACATTTATTAAATATAATTTACTTTGTCTGTGTGCAGGGCCCAGACACTTATGTTAGGAAATCGAATGCGTCGTCGTCGTCGTCGTTATCATCTTCGAATTCTCTAGAAGTCGAGGGATGTGCCTTTCAACTTATAGATTCAAGCTGATCGTCGTTGTAGTCACTTTGGTCTTGATGGTAAATTTTTCACAACAATTTAATGCATTCGATGTTTGCAGCCGATATAAACTCTATGGGGATTACAAACAGGTGGACGGTCAACTAAAGCTATCGACAAGTGCCACTCTGATGTTGTATTACCACGATACACAGTATTGTATATATCTCATTGAACGCATCCTTTTGGGATTCCTTATCACAATGATGGTCTTCTTTGGCTTTTTAATGCTCTTCTACGACTCGTTCTGCGGGGTGCTGACTGTAAGCATACTGTTACCAAAAATTTATCAACAGTATAACGATTTTTTATTGTTTTTGTTTTTAGTATTCAACCGTCATATTTCTGATAAGTGTATGTGATGTAATTACTATAATCTATAGACATAAACTGGATGAAACTGCCACGCCAAGGGTGATCGAAGAAAATCAAGGTAAAAATCTACAGCCAACCATGAGGCGTAAAGTAGCAGTTCTGGAAGATGGTATTGGGGATAATCTATTGATAATTAGCGTGATCATACAGGTAAGACCTATATCTTATGCTGACTGCTCAATATAATTATCCTTAAATCTGTACAAGCTGGTCGTCAGTATTTGTGGATGGTTCCTAGCATATCGTCTCCGTAAATATAACATCAACGAGCGGAATTACGAGAGAGATAAGGAAAATCTTAACATCCTGCGAAAAAAGTAAAAATTTTTTTTAGTTATATCTTTATTTAATTTTAGCTTTATTGGAATACGCGAAATATAAAATTATTAGCAATATAAGCTGCTCTTTTTATGAAACCTGAGAAGAAATACTTTTAGCTTTTGACCAGAGCCCAGAGTTTGTAATATTTTCAATTACTTAGTCAATGCAAAACACTTTGTATACCCAAGAGCTGGGCTTTTTATATATTTAAGAATGCCAGCTAAGTGCTCTAGAGCAGAGCTCTTATAGTCACTGGGCAACGCCTTAAAGCCTAGCGAAAATAGTTACACTGACAAAAATTCTTAGTGATTTCGATATCTTCTGTATTAAAAAACTTAACATGCAACAGTACCCAACTATTGTACTTTGAAATGAAAAGAAGGGTTATATTTTTCACTTATATATACGTGTGTATGTTGGTAACAAAGTACATCCGTTCGCTCCTACCTTTTAAGTCACTCATTATAATTTGTTAAAGTATTTGTCAAGTATCGTTAGAAGCGTATTGGTCGTTTTTTGGCTATAGGCTATGCAATGGCACATGAAATTAAATATGGCGAGCACTAGACAACATAGAATTTTGAAACTAAAAGACCTCAAAGCAGATGCTACCAAAAGGCAGTATCCTTGTGCCGATCCTCAACAGCTCATTCACTTGCGATACTCCATTGCCCAGAGTTGAAATAAATATCCACCCGAGCAACTCTGTAGTTGACTATATATTATATACAATAGTCTATACTATATTCTATAATTGAGCCAAAAATAGGAATATTACCATGAATCAAATTAAATCGGTCAATATACCTGGATTTTAGTTTAAGAATACTTGCGCCAAGTGCAACTTCTAGTGGAACTTTTGTTGGATTTCATGGAGTTTCCCTACTAATCAACCAGGTAGTGTCGTATGGCACACAATTCTGAGGATGTACATCTAAAACACAACTCAGGAAGATAAAAGTTCTCCAAGCGAAGATTCTAAGTCTCTCATGGTTTGTTCCGAACACTATACTACAGCGAGATATTCATACGAAAAAAACAAGCGTCTAATAAAAATAGAAACGTTTAAAATAAACTTATATTGAATAAAGAAAAAATATCCGCAATGTTCTCAAAGCATCCATAAAATTTTGATAGCGGTACATTACACGTATTCTCGTAGCCACGGACCGGAGCAAAAGGATGCGGGAAATTAAAATGGAACAGTCGCTCTTTCAATACCAAGACTCATGGGCATGAAAAAATACTTTGACTTTGAAAGTTCGAAAATACGATCACGATGTAGGCTATATTGAAAGGAGTCCAGTGTTGGAAAATAAACAAGATATGACATGCATACAGTGCTGTTTTGCTCTCAACCTAGATATAATAATTGTTGCTCATAAGAAAATCATTAAAACTATTGAAAAGTTTCATTAAACACTCGACTTTATTCATATTAGTAAGTTTCGTTTCCTGAAAATTTATGCGACTTATGACATTCTCTTTAATTGAAAATACCAAGAATAAAGTTGTTTGCATAAAATCGCCTTAAGCCACATAAAGAACCTTGAAATTTTTCTCGTTTCACTCTAGGACCTCTTACGGTTTATTCCGGCATATAGATTTACTAAAAAAAAAAAACAACGTCAATGGGAAAAACCAAAATTTTGCGATCCGAGTAGCGGCCAAGGCAGTCAGCCAAGAGAAAAACTTGCACTGTATGCTGCAAATTGGCAGCCAGTTAATAAATGGGCGTAGTGTTAACAACTTGGTGGGGATGGAGGAGAAGGAGGATTGCAGCCAACGGTCGAATAACCTCAAACATGGCCCAAACCTTTTGCTGGCCCTCTAACGGCATTTACTTGATTAGCTTTGTTTTGGTTAGGGTTTTGTTTTTTGTTGTTTTTTGGTTTCTGATGTTTCGATTTTGGGTCATGATTGAAAGTGGTTTACTATTTGGTTAAAGGCATCATGCAACAAGCCACAGTGTGTCTGCCACAAAAGCCTTATTTCGCTTGGCATTGCAATTGTTACCAAGTTACTCCTACGTACGAGTATGACCTTCAGCAACACATGGTCAATGTCAGAGCTATCGCCTGGGAATGTTGCTTGCAACATAAATGCATATTGTTGTGGCATTTATGGCAACTCAAGGCTGTGGCAACACTGGTATACTATTATTTATGTATATATCAGGAGGGGATGGCATGATATCCCAGCTTAAGTCTGGGCACAAATTTCTGCATACCATATGTTGAAGCATTTATCTAGCAAGTACATAAATTTTATTATGTGCTATATAAGTATATGATTAATGTCTTTAATTCAAGGGATTTTAATATTTTTCAATATTTATATAATAATTGATTTGTGTAATTACTATAAAATAGGCCTAAGGAGCAGGAGGGACAGTATATATATATATATATATATATATTTATATATATACTCGTATATATACATTAATGTTGCATATTAATTAAATGGATTGAACCAATCCATTAATATATATATACATATATGTATATATCGGCGAAAATAAGTGAAGCGGGCCACTTTTTTGGCGACCTTCTCCGATTTTGATGATTTTTACACAGTTGGTAGAGCTGCTAGCCATTAGTATTCCGATTATTCCGATTATTTATCGAGTTATCGATAACTGAATATCGTTTTTTTCATTTTTGGACTATTTTTTGATAAGCCATATCTTCTAAACGAATAAAGATATTGACGCGATTTTTTTTTACCATGACAGATAAAATATTAAATTTAAAAAAATAAAATGGAATTTTAAAAAAAATTTTTTTTTAATTTTTTATCATTTTTAATTTTAAATTTAAAAATTTAGAAGTGTTATCCCACTTTTGAAAAAAAAGTGTGAATGTCATTTTATGCGTGGAAATTCGCTGAAAAAGACGTGTAACTCGTAAAACCGTAGAAGTTATGCTTATTTTTGTGATGGCACCTCGCATTCTCGCCATAGTAAACAGTCATAACTTTTCCGAATTGATAGATAATAAGTTCAAACTTGACATGAATAATGGTTTTGACATTTTAAGATCAACTTGAAAAGTATCAAGTATTTGAGTCAACAATTTAGTTTCTATGGATTTACAAAAGGTGTACCACTCCTTTGTACATTTTTTCTATTGTCATTGAGCTATATACTTTCGCTTTGAAAATTATTCGGATTAAGTCAACAAGCAATCTCAAAAAGCCTCAATGTCATGGGTATGATCCAAAAGCCAGAAAAATGGGGGCCATATGAACTGAATCCCTGAAACATTTTTTTTACAGTCAGTAACCGACGTCGTAAGCCAAAATATTTTCCGCATCCTCGAAACGTTTAAATAGGACATCTTAACTTCTGCCGATCGACTGCAGATCAGACTGAGCAATAAGTTCCTTAATTTAGTTGGGGAAATCCAAAAAAAAAATTTCAAAATTTTGTCTGTAATAATTGTATAATACTACGTAATAACAGAGATTATGTATACGCAAAGAAGCCCATAAGGTTCATAAAGTAAGTTTTCCAAATCAGTCAAATATGTTATGCATTTAGCCCATTGCGCATTTCTGTTCGATAAAAGTTGTAAAATGTAGCTCACTCACACAACGCTGTAACTGCCTACACCTTTTTTTAATGGAAATGAATTTCTTTTCAAATATGTCAAATAAAAAAAAATTCCTTCACGGAAGGAACCTCAGTTGCATGTGCAGCATTCCTTGTGTCAGCTTGTCGATGCCATGTCAGGAATTACAGCGAAACCTTCAGTAAGTTAAGAAAGCCACGTTAAAATAAATCATTTAGGTGAAGCAAATAAACTCGGAGAACATACAAAAATTCCAGAGTACCCGCAATCGGACTAGGAAGTCTTTTCAACGGGCAAGAAACCGCCATAACTTTAGCTGCTGCATATTATTTATCAAATGGTCATCTACATATTAGCTATTGTCAATGTACATCGGTTTCTCTCATAATAGATGTCTCTACATAGTTTTTTTCAGCAGTATCAGTCATTAAAATTTACCTACAAGAACATCAAAAATGAACAAAATATAAAATGTACTAGATTCATCCTATGTTCCTCCTAAGTCATCCTTTGGTCTTTCAAAAACCAAATGTACGAGCAGACAGATGAGCGAAAGGACAGGCTGATTATTTTGATTTTAGGTGAAACCCCTTGTATATGAAGTACAAGGTATAAAGCAATTGAAATTATTTAGGAAAGCAAATTACTTGATCGAAGTCGATGCTTCCTCCCTGCTTCTGAAAACTGGTTATTTATGTTATACCATAAATAATATTCTAAACGTCAAATATAGGTATAAACGCAGTAAATTTTATTTAATGGATGTGCTAAAAAAAAGGAACGTATAGTATATCTTAAATTGCTCTTAAAATCTATTTAAAAGATGTTTTCCTGTAAATCTATTGAGTCAATCCATTTATATTATTTAATGGATGTGCTAAAAAAAATGAACGTATAGTATATCTTAAATTGCTCTTAAAATCTATTTAAAAGATGTTTTCCTGTAAATCTATTGAGTCAATCCATTTATATTACTTAGTTACTATATCTTAATAAATGAAACATTAGGAAAATCTTAACAATATATGTAATAATAATACTTAATCTTGTTGCCGCAATAATTTCAAAATCATTTGTGCAACATATGTGAGTATGTTACAAATAAGAATTTTCCAGCTGACGTGTAACTACACCTACACCAAGAGGCACAGACATACACACACATTTCAACACATACGCATTAATGTCCTTCACACGCATACATGTGTACATAAATTTTATATGTACATAGCGACAATTACAAGTTGAGACGCAAACGTGAACGCCCCCGCAGCAGCTGAGAGCGAGATGCACCGATAAAAAATATTAGAGTATGGGACAGAGGTAAGAAGAAGGAGCAAGTAGAACGTTGCATATGGAAGGGTAGTCCCATCTAAATTGACCGAGTTCAATGTTTTTTCTAGTCGAAATGGTAGGGTATCGGAAAGTACTCCATTATCTGAAGTTCTTTTTTTTCAAGTTAGCCTTATATGCAGATCTTTTGCAATGACAACTGCACACGTAAACTTCCAGGAAGCCATTTTTAGAGTTAGAGGACCTTGTTTTTTCGATAGATCCTCATTCCAACAAAAATTGGTGTAGGTTGTCCTCATAATATGTATGAAGTCTTGTCTTTGTTTCGTAGACGGATTTTATTGAAGCAAAATTTAAACTTGAATGAGCACATGGGTGCGCCAAACCAACTATCTGAATTCTTAGAGAAGTAGCATGTGTTTAGTGTCTGGTGCAGAAGCTGATTTATCAAACTGCCCTCGCTAATCAGTATGCATGAAAAATGTATAAATTAAAAAGACATTTTAGCAAGCTATTTTCACATTAAAAATGTCATTATACGATTTCCGTTTCCGGTCACAGAATTTTATGACATATTTGCAAAGCTGTCGATTATTTGCAGCTTTGCGCTGTCATTGTTGTTGTTGTAGAAGACAAAGTAGATACAATGCCACACACACACACGCACACTATTTGTATAACAACACAAAAGATACATTGTAAGTAAAAGAAAAAAAATATGTTTGCCTTTTTAGATGCCATTTTTTTATATGTATATAAGGTGCGAATATTGCGGCTATAACTAAGGGACCTCAAAAAATAAATAAGCAGCTCAGAGCTTTGAAATGAAATTTTGAAAAATATTCATTATGTGACTTATTTATCAATTTGCCGAAGTGTAATGATGTTGATTTCATTTCAATTCAAACAAAGGCACAGCATTTGTCAATAATCTTTGTTCTTACATGCACTGTATCTTAAAACGATCTGTAAACGATAAAGAAGCAAGAGCTGAAGACCTTAAAATGATCATTAATAGTGTCAGGAGAGCAAAATAAGTTTATATACAAGAACGTAAGAACAAGTAGATCTTGGAAAGGTAAGAGCGAAGTTTTAAACGCTTTCATAAAACATTAAAAAGTCTTCGAGCTCATACATTTTCGTATTTATAGAATAAATTCTTAAGATTGATATTAGATTTTCGATTAATTTTGAAATGTTGGCGCTACAACTTAAAGTCACATTTCAAATGAGATTCGTAATAATTAGGATAATATACCTAGTTTAGTATTACATTAATTAATAAAGGTATCTTTATGTTGTCATAGATACATATAATTTTTTGTTTAGTCCAAAAATAAGTAATGCTTTAGTTGAACTTTTTGCACCTTTGAAACATGACTATAAAAGTGGTAATATGGACACCAAAGGCAAGAAACAGCCTAGTTCGGCGACAAAGACTTTAATCGTTGCACAAGACAGTATAACATTTCAGCTTGTCAACCCTGTTAAAATACTACTTATCAAATTTTGGACATAACTACGACTGGCCAGCAATATGGCCAAAAGTTACAGTTTCCATGGCACAATAGTTTAAACAGTGCTGCGTAATTAATAAAGCCAAAAATTTATGCTCCTTAAAATGGCATATTGTAAAATGAAACCCGTAGATTCCTTATCATAGCGATGATTATTTTGATTAAAACTATGATTATTTGCGTGATGTGCATTGAAATTACCTTTAAAAATATGTGAGCACATAAGTTATGTACACACATACATATGTACACAAGTTGAAGATTGAGAGAGAGCACGTTGCTTTGTTTTACGCGCCAAATAAAATGCCGGCAAAGCACCGCTATTAAATGCCGCTACGCAGACATGCACAAACATGCACACAATCGCATATAAAAAAAAACACAAAAAAAAACTTGGCACTGGCTTCACAATTTCAGATGATATTCCATTACTTTGACTGAGCGTAGACGTAGCAGATAACTTTGATTAGAATTAATGCAAATCTACTTTTATTTTTATTATAACAATTATTATTATTTTATTTCGAATTTATAGCAAGCAGCAGAAAGTGAAGCAGCAGCAACATCAAAACAGTTATAGTAACAGTAGCGCACAAATAAATAACGTATCAAAAAAAAACCGTTCAACGTAAGTAACGTAACTCAAGACGTATAACGATAAAGCGTCGCGCCTCGCGATAACCGAAAAACTTGCATGTCAACACGCGCCAAAATGTTGCTTGCGACTGACGACCACGACGACTGCGATGAACACAAGAGGCGTCGCTTGTGCAGCCGCAGGGCTGGTGGAGAGGGGTGTGGGCATGGCCATTCATTGAGAAACTCGCAATGACAACAAAAATCAGATGATTTCCTTGGCTCGTTATTCGCTTAAACTTTTGCAGCCAGCTGCTTGCCTGATGCTGTGAAGCGTCAAAGCTTTAAAGCTGCAGCGAGCTTTAAAGCTTCTCAGCTCTGCGCATGCGCGTTATCTGCAAAGCGCCAGCAGCGTCACGGCGAAAGCGACGGCAACGGCGACAGCAGCAGCGACACTTGTTGCGCCACTCAAAACAAAATGGCGCATTTGAATGCAAATGGCTCCCATTCGAATGCACCCAAACAGCTGCAGCTGCGGTTGGACACTTGAATGAAATTCAAATATTTACTACTCCTTTCGCAGCGTAGTTGTAAAGCTTTCTTGTGCGCCCAACCCACCAAACATTTTTAACGAGTCTTACAGTTGGCTACAAAGGTGTTCAACTTTTCTAGTAAAAATGCAAAAGTGCCAAACTTACAATAATCTTCTTTTGGACTTTTGTTAGTACAAATTTACTAATAAATATTAAGCAATGCTTTGAGACAAATTTGGGCTTAAGTGTCCTGTTTCACATGGTCAACAAGGTTTTGGGTCGAAATATTTTTGTTTTTATAAATTAAGCTTGTGCTTACTGAAAAGAATTTTGAAGTAGTCCCAACTACCTTTGAAGCTAAATAATTTCTACAATTTTAAAGTAAAAACTTCAGTTCGTATGAGTAAATTGCATGAAAAATATTTTGATTCACACTAAGCATCGATTTAAAAATAATCGAAATATAGTCATTTAAAGAACAAAGCTAAAGTCACCTGAGACTCACATTAGTAGAGTCTGTTGCCCTAAAACTTGCAATTTACTTGACTCGCCGAGCCCCCAGGGTTTGTCTCGAAATTTACGACATTTGGTAAAACACAATTTGATTAGTTTAGTTTTCTTTCTAGTGTTCTTAATAGCTCGCAGCTAACTTTATTTAAGAGGCAAGGGGTATATGGCAAGGCGACGCTTATTTAATGGCCAAGTAGTTATTCTTTAACCGAAGCTAAGCATATTAATGAAATGTATATGTATAATTCAAAAAACAAACTATAACATACGTTTCCATTTACACAAATTAGTTCGGTGTTCTATGTACATTTTGCCTACAAACTTTGCAGTTCGTCCAACGCTAGATGGCGTTAGCGTATATGCCTTTAAGGCGTGTAATATTCATTGAATTGTTTTGCAAAGGCTTAGTTTGATAAATAAAGCCAAGACGGAACTCAATTTCATGGTTAACTTGTATAATAAAAGCATATTTAATATTTAAGAATTCAAATGATAATACGTTGGAAGTAAATAAAAATTAATTGGCCATAAATTTTGTTGACAACTATCAGCCTTTTAAATATACTTTTCTATACTTACCAATTGCGTTAAACGACAACTACATAAAATGTAAATATTCAAGATTTTATTGTTATTATGTATTGCATGGCATCATTGAAGCTTATCTATTGATTTATTTCGAAACGTTAAGAATAATGCTGTAATAAAAATCGCAAGTTATTGCACACATTCATTGGCCCTTGGCGATACGCGCACCCAGATTAATATCCTGGCGGATGCACTCCAAACGCGATCTAACCCGGCGCGTCACGAATCATGGTTACACTGGCTTTGTACAACCGGGGACAATTATTGTCATATATTTAGTCTTACGCGTTACTCTTATAAAATTCAGGCACACACAAAAATAGTTCCGTCTAATTGTGTCTGGGTCAATTAGACTGACTGACCTTAGACTGTCAATAAGGCCGACCGAGACTGATCCAGATTTAGCTTCAGATCAGACAAGATACGACAGGTCTCACCGTATCATTTATTACCCCTGTCGTCTACTCTACACTTACGTCAGCGAACCAATACTAGTAACCTACGCACTAATACCAAACAACACATAGAGCCCCTTTTACTGTTACTCTTACCAAGCAGATCAAGCAGTTTCGTTATCGATAAATCAATAAATCAGAATAATTAGCAACTTTACATTACATTTTCGTAAATGGTTCTTGACAAAAAACAAATATTTCTTTTAATGAGATAGAGTAACATTTTATTTTTGATAAATATTGGTAGTAAAGTAAACGAAGAATTTCATCAAGAAAAAATTCTTAATGGATGAAAATTTTAGGTATCGTTAGCGACCTTTTTCTACCGAGTTTTCGTATTTGTGGGTAGGGGGCGTAGAAAGCACAACAGGCATTGTTTCTTTAAACAAAAATTTGAAATGGTATTTGGTGTTTTTTCAAAAAATTTTCTCATACTCTTCCTGAGTGCGGATAGTAACCCCATAGGTCCATACTTCAGTCCAGCTCTACCAACTTGCTTTAAGCATAGTGCTTACCTATTTATGTTGCGCCGTGCAAACAAACGGCAAAAAACTGGAAAAACCACAATAGTGCAGAACTTTAGCTGTATTCTGTTTCATTTGCGTTCATTTAATAAAGTTTCCAGTTAACAAATGCAACAAACTTGAACCAACAAATCAACAACAAACAGACGGAATAACAAACATGAAGTTAAATTATATTTAAATTAAAAACAATGCATACAAAACGAAATTAAAACACCTTTCTTAAATATTTGTAGTTTTTGTGTTAAAAATTTAGCCTTCTATTTGGGTTACCACACACTGCTTTTGTCCATTAAAATATTGGGCCACAATAAATAACTAACTAATAATGGACTACTGTGGTCTTTGAAGTTTACATTCTCTAACTTTTTAAAGAGTAAGATCTTAATACAAAATGGTTTTTCCTGCAAACAGGCTGGCATCATCAAAAATTAATTCTTCTCACAGATCTTCCTATTTTATTAAAATATCTTGAAAACTTTTAGAGTTAGTGTTGACAATTGTAAGACATCCTAATTGAAAAACTGTCTCTGTGATGTATATCCCTTATCACTAAAATAATAAAAAAAAAATAAAAATTTTCTTTTTTAGTGGATACTACCTATCCTGTATCTTTTTCTTACGGACTTTTGTTGTCACTAAATAAAAGCAGAACATAAAGTGGAGTACTTTTTTTACACAACTCTTACTTGATTATATTCATTTCAGCGAAAAACGAAATTTTTAATTTTATGATTTCAATTTTATTTTATCTTATCTTCTCATCTAACTCTAAAGCTTCTTAAATCTTAGGCCATTTGGACTAGATGGACTCTTCGAGTATCCCCCATTCTTCATCCATGGTCAACGTTGGTGTTTTGGCGTTTTTCTCATATAAGTTATAATTTGTACTTTCTTTTGCAAACTTTAATATTGTAAATTCACTTTATCTTTAAATAGCTCACATATCGTTCTAAGGATAGGATTACTTTATAGCTATTTTTTCATTCTTATTGTTTTTCTGTAGTCTAAGGTTAACTGAATAATGTTTTAACCTCTAAATTTTAAAGTACATTAAAGCATTTATGCGTTAACCATTTTATGTCTAAAGAGTACATTTTCAGGCCATTTTTGGGATAATTTGTAAGACATAAATTTCTGACGATACTGATAAGGTTCTAATATATCTTATATGAAAAGCAAGATGTTTTCTTAGTTAACTTAAAGCCCACAATAAATATTGTAGTTTCCATTATTGTTACCCTTCTTGCTAACTGCTTGATCTATAACTTCTTTTCGACTCTACTTTATGACTACTTTTCACACTGCTTGTCTTGTCGGCATTCCAAGGTCGAGATTTGATTGGGCTCTTCTGTTTCTGACTTGAAAGCACTCACTCTTCTGCTTGAATTTCCCAATCATACCCTACATACATGCATATATTCATTCTTATATACATACCTATATACTATTATGCTAACAATTAATTTCCCAGCAATATAAACACACACGCTAATAATATTACTGTTTATGAAAAGGTCTTAGTTAGAACGGACGAAGTATACTATGTAAACCTGTCCTCAGGACTGCTTGCTTGAAACGCCTGTCATGGCAAGTAAACAGGACCGCATTTAATCGCACATGGCGGCCCAAGGGGGCTCACTTATTCATTTGAATTGCCTTTTACTTCGTTGTTGAAAATTGGTTTGTTTATTTAAAAATCTGCACAATTTTACCAAAATGAAATTTTGAATGCGACTACGAAAAAAAGGAACCCAAGCAGCTGGAGATGCATGCGGCCTTAGACTCAGATATAATCCAATTTAGGGCAGTGCCTGACAGAGTATTGCTCTGCCCTGTTTCTTTGAAAATTATTTTTCGCCAACAGTAAACTCTGGTCGAAAGGGGTGTGTTAAGTGATTTCATTATTGGTCCACTATATCATATACCGACCCCATTCAAAAAATGACCCAGTTGCCTGCGTAGACGAACTTGTTTTTTTCTTTGTTTTTTCTCGAAAATTTATTATTGGCAATCAACCCATGATTCTATAGGTTATAATCCAACATTTTAAAAAAATGTAAGTCACTATACACTCAATATAACTTTTTGTGTGGTATTGTTTAGATTACTCTATATATACAATATTTTCAAAAATCAAGTAGTCGTTATGATAAGACACGCCTTCCGAGGTCATTTGGGTGAAGTCTTTTTAGGCGTCTGCTTGGTCTATGACCGGCCAGGGCACATGCCAGCGAATTTGGATGGTTCCTTAAGCGATCAGCGTAACGGTCGCTAAGTTTATTCAATACATCACCCATATAGGGAATGCCTAGATCCTTGTAATGGTTTCGATTTCGAATAAACCACGGGGCATCGGCAATTTTGCGCAAAGCTTTGTTTTGTAAAATTTGAATTTTTGTAAAATTTGACTTCGCAGCTGTTCCCCAGATTTGAATGTCATAATAACAAGCTGGCATTATAAAACTCTTATATAGAATACCTTTATTTTCCAAAGATAGCTTGCTATTTCTACCAAGTAGGCACTCCATTTTGCAAAGTTTGGTTCTACACCTTGCTGTTATTATTTTAATGTGTTCTCTCCAACACAATTTTTTGTCGAGGTGAATTCCGAAATACGGGTGCGATGTTTTAATTGGAATTCAAACGCCATTTAAAGTAAGCGCAGGACTTGGGTCCTGTAAATTTATTGTGCGTCACCTTGTGAAATTCATTGCGTCATGTGAAAAAATTGGCAACAAAGTAGCCTACTCAACAAACTTCAACATTTGTATTTTTTACTAAAAATATCATAAAGCTAAGTTTTATTTCATTCGAATTCATTCCCTTGACCAGTGAAGTCGCTTGAAAAACAAAAAATATTTTATTTTAGTAAATTTTTAAAAGAGTTGGTGCTAAGAACAACGGTTAGTATTTAAATTAAAATGAAAGAAAAATCAAAACAAAGTAGACCTTTTAACAAAATTACAAAATTTGAAATTTGTAATTTGTAATTTGTTTACTAAAAATATCAAAGCAAGGTTTTAGTTCATTCGAATTCATTACCTTGACTAGCACAGTCGTTTGAAAAACAAAAGTATTTTATTTTGTGCAAATTTTTAAAGATTTATTAAATTTATTAAAAAAAGAAAACTCAAAACAAAGTTACCCTTTTAAAAAACTTCAAAATTTTGTACTAAAAATTTCACAAGGCCCAGTTTTATTTCATTCAAATTAATTTTCCTGACCAGTGCATTCGTTGAAGAAAAAAAAATAATTTATTTTACTGGCGTAAATTTTTTAAAGGTCCCGAAGTACTAATTCAAATAAAGGTAAGTTGCTTCCGTTTTCCTTTAACTCAAGCTTAACTTTTTAATTTTTTAAGATGGCTAAGCCAAAAGCTGATGAGCTACCATCTTGTCTCGGAGCTAATCGCCCCCATCGTGCAGTTGTAGGGGTTAAGCCACTGAATGCTGACGATGCCATATTACCTAACCCTCCGCATAACATTCCGCTCAAGATGGATGATTTAAAAGGATATATGAATTCGGCTTCGAATAGCCTACAGAAAATTCCTAAGAATATAAGTGACTTGAAAAATTTGATGAATTCAGCTCCGAATCTTTCACAAAAAATCCCAATGAATATGGGTGACGTCAAAAAATTGGCTTCACAATGGACCCTAAAGATGATTTCCTTTGTTAAACGTTTTCGTTAACAAGGACAGCCAATGCGATTGTTTTTACCATAAATTGTTTATAAAGTGTTATTTTTATTTTATTTCGATATGTTAAATGCTGCAATTATCTAAAACACATTACAAAAATACACTTAGCACACATAACCAGACAAGAAGTCTTGTTTCTTTGTGCCCGTATCCCCGACTTCTCAAGCCTTATTCCGCTCCTGTATGTACGTTTACTTTAATGGCAACAATCTACGTTCAAGCGGCAAACAGATACTTCCGGAAGCCATCAACTTTGGCCTGTTTGTTATGGCCATTGTTGTTGATGTTGTTAGAAAATGGTTTGTCAATTATGCAGAAATGTTTTGGGTAGCCTGTTTTGGTTGCAAACCCGTTCCCATCGTTTTGTTTTAGGCCAATTCAAGTGCGAGCGTGCACTTAAACGCTGGCCACAAACTAGGCTTAATCTCTAACACTTACCTCGATGGTTATATGATGACCTCGGGAACGGAAGTTATCATCGTTGCTGCGTAAATTCTTGGAATCAATTTGAACGTTTGTCTGCATCTTGTTTGCCTTTGATGATGCCTCTTAAAGCTTCGTGACGTTCGCTTGTGGAGGATGGGGCAACGTTTGCTTTCCTTCAACTTGCCACAGACGCAGAGTAAATGCTTTTGTGGCACTTTGTGGCAATATTAGACGCTTTGCGGTTTATATGGCGTCCTATTGTCGTCCTAGACTGCTGTTACTATTGCTCCTGCGACTTTTAATGGAATAAAGGCAGCCGCAGTCACAGCCACAGAGCAGAGGACCCGGAGCCACAACCAGAGCCTTAGTAGTCGTCGTCGTAGTCACGCTTACTATGTTGATGCGACGGGCTTTGTTGTCACAGGGTCTTTGCTGAAGCTATGCAGGTCTTTGGAGTTTTGTTTTTTACTAGCTTTAAGCTAAAAAAAAAGATGACAGAATATCAGATGATGAATTAAGAAGCTGTTCTTCAGTTAAGTCATGCGTAGTACATGACAATAGAACGTTTACGCCTTATGCGTAAACACGTAGAGAAAAACCCACTTTACATAATATTTCTTTGGGGATTTTGAAGTTTTTCGAAAATAACAAAATATGATTGGGGCTACTTCGGTATTTAGTAGAATACTCTATACTGATTTACTGGAATTGAATATAATGCTTAAGAACTTCAAAAATAAAACACATGTTTAACATTTTTTGTCAAGTGTACTCAAACGCGCACGCGTAGTCAAACAGATGGGTAGGGGATTTATGCACGCCGTGCTAATAATAATAAAAATTTATTAAATGCCTCGCATGTAAATATGTGGAAAAAAATGTTGACTCCTATGCTTGATGCCAAAGTGTAAATAGAGCATGGCCAACAAATGGTCTAGATCCTGTAAAGGCTAACACCGTAGCATCCAAGGCAGGCAGCAGCTTGGACACACCATTCGGGAACTTATGATACACACTACATAGATGTTGATTGGAGCATGTGCCGTTGGGGGTCAATGATGCGTAGCTTCTGATAGTACAACGAATAGCATGGGCCCAACATATGCCCTGAGTGCCATAAACTAAACATTTCCTTGTTTTGTTTTTTTTTTTTTTTGAGTTTTGACAGCAAACTTTAAGCCCGACTCCAATGATGAGGGCCCAGGCACAGGCAGCAGACACATAGGATGGGGCAGCTTTTGAATGTGCAACAGACCATGTCAAGGTTGCCCCCAAATGTAAAAAGTACAAAAAAATTGGGTAAATTTGTCAATTAACCCCGAAAATTGCACAGGTTGGGAGAGTATTTAAATTCCAGGACCAACAGTCAAGTCATGCACAGAATAATATCGTTTAACTGCGAACAATTTTATGCCAAAAATAGGTACGTCAAATAAGTTCCAACAATTTAATAGGGTTAAATTATGTTAACCATTGATGGAGCAAAAAAACTTAAAAGACATTTGTATAAGCATTAAATTTTGAATTATTTAATATAAAATTAAGACAAAGACAACAGCGCTTAAGGTTACCACAAATTTGAAGCAATTTTGTTGCAAGAAAGATCTATAACAAATTAGGTAGCTTGAAAACATCAGATGCCATTTTACGTCATTTAAAGATTTAAAGATTGTAAAATCATTTAAAATTGTAATTTTGTATTTTTGGGAAAAAAACATATTTTAAATATTCAATAATGTTAAACATTTGTAATTGGTAAGCGGCTGACGGCTGTAATGATCCTCCTTACAAGTAAGTAAGTACTACTCCTTTTATGTATTCTTGAGCCTTACATACAACCTTGATCAAATTGAAAGGTGAATTATATTTTCATAATTTTTATTTTTTTTATCTAAATGTATTTCATTCCATTCAACGCAATCCCCTTTCGCTGCAATGCACTTATGCCAATGAATTTTTCAGTTATCATAGCACTTGGCAAAGCCCTCTTTCGCAATAGATTTCAGAGCCTTCTGCGATCCAACTTATTATCTTAATGGAGTCAAAACAGTGTTCCCAGAGCGGTCTCTTGAGCTTGCTTAATAGCCAAAAGTCACACGGAGCCAAATCAGATTAATAAGCAGGTTACGGAATTACATTTGTTGAAGTTTTGGCGAAATCCTCACAAAGAACTAGTACGGCACTGAGATGGCGCATTACCTTTGCACCTCACGAAACGAAGCATTTCTGAAACATTTATGAATCTTTTGAAGTGAAATTTTACTTCAGCTGTCACTTACAGTGCTGCTAAGTATTATAATGTCCAACGGGGAATAAAGGCATTAAAACGAAATAAGTTGGCAATTTCATATAATATTATATGTATATATATATATATATATATACGAGGTGTGTTCAAAAGTAAGGTCAAGGTTTCAAATTTCGCGGGCAACGTATTTTCGATTATCGATTTTTTTATTTTGTTGTGTTGGTACACTCTTCCCAAACATCTGTACAAAATTTTAAGTGAATGGCATTTTTGTTTGGTTGTGAGAGGCGTAAAGGTAATAAGTGTTTTGCGTGCTCGTCGAATTTTTGCCATCGAAAAATATGGATCAACGAAAAATATATACATATATTGTATGTTATGTTAAATTGTAAACCAGTATATAGTGATATATATTTGCTGATTTAAGGAATTCAATTAGTGTCAGTGTAGTTTTATGTGTTGGGTTGGTAAGGATCTCGATGGGATTAATGTTATTAAGGAGTTGATTGCGAATGTTTCTGATTTTAGCATAGTATAGCCTTTTAGGGAATTAACTGCTGCGGTATATTCTTTTGATGCGATATCAGTTTCTATGGCCTGAGCCCCAGTGCAACTGTCTGGTTGTAGAGCTACTTGTTTTGCTACAGTACATGATGCAGGGAAATTATTGTCACTAAAAGTATCTGACCAGTGTTGACACATAGGTGCCCCATATCTGTTTTTCTGTGAAGTTTTGGGATGTTTATACATTTATTATACAATGAATATATTTGTTAAAATAAATGCCGCAAAAGCGTCTAATATTTTGCCAAATTTGGGAAGATGGTGTAACGGGGCTTATCTTAGAGATATATGCAAGAGTGCTTTCATTTAAAATGGACTCAATCGCTATAGAAGTGTTTTAAATTTTATATAGAAAAAGAGTACATGATGGTTACTTACAAAGAAGCTGCATCCGTCAATATATTCACATTGAGTAACGTACATATAATTGCAAAAGAAACAACTAAAATATGAAAGCCCTACAAATAAACAGGCGTCGTCGTTTTGACCAGCATTCGCTTGACTTTACGAGTATTAAATCTGAGTCTTTCTAAGAGAAGCTGCTGTAGTGCTGTGTGATTGACAAAAACTTAATAGTTTTTAAGAATTTCGCCTCTTTGGCGATGATAATACTTTTTTTTTATTTTAATTTTTAATTAGAACTCAATCAATAATTCCATGACATGCTCTTTTCCCTCAAATATAAGGATTTCATAAAGTAAAAAAAGTGGCCGTATTTTGAGGTAACTTATTAGTTTATTAATTAACGATTAGTTTATTAATTAAAGCAATCGAAAAATATTCTATAGTTCGATATAAGAAAATTTTTGAAAAATACTCCAAAACCGATCTAAAAACTTACTGATATTACCAAAACTTATAACTAATATAAGTTCATCATCATAATCAGTCATCAAGCTAAATTTTTCATACATATTTTAAAGGTGAATGATATCAAAAATATTGAAGCTTAAAAAGTTTCCTATTAAAAAGCGAACAAAAAAACTATGCGAAATATTTCTTTGTATTCATGTTAGGGGCACCCACTAAAACTTGCGCTCGTTAGGGTGTGCGTTTGTGCGTGTGTATGTGTAACTAACTGCCTGTGTCTTCAGGAAGCTTATCCTTTGTTGTTGCTCTTAATGAATGTCCTTTGGCTTACATACACAAACTTGGTTAAGCGCGCCAAACACACACTTTGATGTTGTGTGTATACAATAAGCAGCATACATTCGAGGGCAGGCTAATAAATAATAAAAAAGCAATAAACTAATTCTCCAAATATTATAATTTTTAAAATTTTTTGCTGTTAAGACATTTGAACTTGAATATCCTACAATGCTATAATTCTTTATTATTTTTATATACTGGGGATATTTGCTTTTTTGAGACTTACATATGTACTGCGGATTGACTAGTGCATTTTTAGGACTGACACTAAATTATTTAAAATTAAATAAAAAAAAAAAAACAAGAAAAGTCTACAATAACAATTAATTAAAAAAAAAAGTAGTGCATTCATAAAGCATTTGAGGTATTCACGCTTTGTGTTGAGTTAAAGAATTGAGGACTTTTACAAAAACAATATGTATGGTGAAATGCCACACTGTGTCCCAATTCTTAACTCAACTTTTTCTCAATCCAGACCCAAGTCCACTTTTTCGCTGTTCAGTTGTTATCACTGATATAGTATGTTATACTAAAAGTTGGCGCGGACGCCTTTGAGATATCCTCTGTTGCAAGATAGTTGCAAAAAATAAATATAAAATATAAACAACGAATGAATTGCCAGTGAGACCCAAAGTTTAAACGTAATGAATTTTACGTATTATTTTCTAAAAAAAATGGCGTTCGTAAAGTCCGGCGCGGACGCTTTTGAGATACCGTGTACAACTAGCTTGCTTCCACTTTTTGAAAATTGTCGGTGAGTAGGGTTTGCTCGGTTCTAAGTCTCATTAGTTCTCCTTGCAAAAAGTCATTGTAACGCTGCATTTTATCATTCGCAAGCTCCTGGCTCTACAGTTTTTTCAATAATTCTTCTTGCCTTCTTTTTCCTTCACCTGTGCTTAAGATTAAAATAAATTAAGATTTGATTGCCAAATTCGGTGATGGTTTGATGGAATTATCCATCCAAAACTTTTGGTTTTTTTTTTGAGATCCTCTAAAACACCCCTATAGGAGCTATATAATGTAACCCCGATATCGAAAAAGTAAAATAAACTTGTCTTCTATGGAAAAGGAGATCAAGGCATTCGTTCGGATAGATGGACGGACGGACGGACTGACAGACAGGCAGACAGACGGACGTGGGTATATCGACTTTTCTAGTCACCATAATCATACTTTAGGTAACTTTATAGGGTCTCCGACGCACAGTGGCACGGCAGCCGCAAAAGCGTTGCAAAAATCAAAACTTTGATGTCAATATATATATATATATTATATGTGTTATAATATATATATATATGTGTTATAATATATATATATATATTATGAAAGTGTTTGCATAATTGTGGCATTTGCAGCACTGCAATATTTGCAATTTTTAGCCATTATGTATTATAAAAGGCAAAGAGTTACCCCACACTCGCTAAAAAAAATGTTGTAGAATTACTCTTAGTATTTAAACAAATCGGCTTTCGTCAAAGGTACTGAGCACGTTCTTGCACCAGTCAAATTACTTCGGGATGTGGAAACGGTCAGAATGATTCCAGAAAATTTTGATGCAATTTTTATTGCATAACAACTCTTAACATGACTCTATTAAAAATATATATTCAACATGTTGCTACAGGCCAAGTTGAAATAGATTTTATGCTTTAACTCGGCGTTTTTCATTCATGTTTTTTAATTTTAATGAAATTTGCGATTTACAAATCTAAACAAACTCTGGAAAGAAGAGGAAAAGTCAACCTCTCAACTCATAAACTCAACAAGAAGGACTCACGCTTTGGCCTGTTGACTTATTCCTTAACTCCTTGACAGAAAGCGTGAATTCCTCATATGTAAAAAGAGGTAATATCTACTAGGGTGACCATACTTGGTAATACTTAGCGTTTGTAGTGTGTTGGAAAACTAAAGAGGCAAAGCATGGTGATTTAAAGAGAAATTTATTTACGCCAAATTTTTAACTCATTCTCCCAATTCCTTTGTTCTATATGAGCAAATGTTGAGGAGCATGCAAAGTCACAGGTTTTGGAAGTTATTAAAAAAATACTACTTTATAGACTACTCTCGTATAATACATACATGCACACACACACACACAAATATGCGTTAAGTAGTATTGGTTAGCATTAACATAACATAAAACAGTGTTTATAAACAGGACATGGAATTGAGCTTGTTAATGTTAACAGCTGAGCGATATTTTCCGACTAAAGTCAAGCCAACAGCATACCTAATGCTGGGTTAAGTGCGTCTAAGGTAAGTTAAAAGCAAACCAAAACCAAGATTAGTCTGCAACGTGGAGCACTTAGAAACATATACTATGTAGATAAGAAGATGAATCCATCGGAGCAGTGTACGACAAAAGGATACCCTGCACAATCGATTTTCAATAAGTTAACTTTGTGGTATAAGTACAAATTAACTTAACCTAACGTAATTAATACAGCTTCGTATTCCATAAGATAATATGTTTGATGTCCTGTTGTTCTTTGCAACTGTCCTAGGCAGACATTTATTCTTGGTTTGGAACTTATTTTACCAGGTGAAGTAAATTTATAAAAATTAATGTTTGTTTTAGATAGTGCAATTAATATAAGAAAAGTAATAACTTCTTTGACTATCCTATGATTATTGCTGTCCAAATTTCAGACAACACGTCTTAGACTATATGTGCAATATTTTGGAAAATTTTTCATTGTTTCAGTTTTGTATGATAGTGCACGGTTAATATAACACAACTTTTTTATCTTAGTAAGTACTTTATTTTTATACCCTGTACCGTATGGTCCAAGGGTATATTAAGTTTGTGCAAGCCGAAAATGTATGTAACATATAGAAGGAGACGTCGGAGACACCCCAAAGTTACCTAAAATATGATCAGGGTGAATAGAGAAGTCGATATACCCATGTCCGTCTGTCCGTCTGTCCGTCTGTCCGTCCGTCTGTCCGTCCGTCCGTCCGTGTGAACGCCTAGATCTCAGAGATGGTAAGAGCTAGAGTTACCAAACTTTCACATTAGATCCCATATTATTCCATAGGAGGCAAGTTTATTTTATTTTTTTGATATCGGGGATAAATTATATAGCTCCCATGGGGGTGTTTGAGACGACCTCGAAAAAAAAAAGCGTTTTAGATGAATAATTCGTTTGTTTATGAAGATATCGTAACGAAATTTGGCAATCAAAAGTTTTTTATAGTTCCCAATCACTGTACCAAATTTGATCAAAATCGGTTGACTATATCATATAGCTCCCATAGGACCGATCGGCCAAAATAACTTTTTTAAAGAAAAATTGGCTATATTTCGTTTTTTAATAAAGATATCCTAACCAGATTTGGCGTTTGGAAATTTTTTAGACCACTTAAGCAATGTGCCAAATTTAAACAAAATCGGTGGACTATATCATATAGCTCCCATAGGTCCGATCTTCCAAAACATCGATTTTTTAACAAAATTTGTTGTGTTTCGTTTGTTTGTTAAGATATTGGGACCAAATTTGACATTCGTGAGTATTTTATAGTTCCTAAGCACTGTACCAAATTTAATCCAAATCGTTTGACTAGATCATATAGCTCCCATAGGACCAATCGGTCCAAAAACACGTTTTTTATACAAAATTCGATGTGTTTTGTTTGTTTGTAAAGATATTTGAAATAACTTTGGCGTTCATATCTTTTTTAAGGTATTTAAGTACCGTGTCAAATTTTATTGAAATCGGTTGACTATATCATATAGCTCCCATAGGAACGATCGGTCAAAAAAAAAATGTTTGCTTAAAAATTCTTCTGTTTTTGGTTTTTTGTGAAGAAATCGGACTTTATTACAAGCTAGTGGTACAGGGTATCCTAAAGTCGTCCGCGCCCGACTTTACGTCCGCCATTTTTTTGTTTTAATTCGATGACAATAGCAAATAGTGAGGAACAAATATCGTTGCATAGAAACTAATAAGAAAATAGCATCATATTTTAAATAATTTTTTTTGTAAAGTTTCTAGTTTGATTTTTGTTATGGCCTGGGAATTACTTGACTTTACTAACTTTAATAACTTTACTTTTTCTTCGAGAAAATTGGCTAGTAGCTCTATTGAAAAGCAAATAATTATTAACACCAAAGAAGACGATTATAAAAGTTGTCTGTTCTCGAAATATATCCATTCAGCTACAAAGTGGCATATGTTAGCTCCATTAGGTTAACATTGTCATTGCTCATACGCAACATTGTCGCGTTTTGTGCTTTCTTACTATATAACATTTCTAAAATTTAATTTTCCGCGTTTTTATTTATTCAGCAGCCAAGTTGTACTTTGTCACGCACTTGAGGGGGCTTGTCAAGACCAAGGCTTCCTTTTGTAACACCCAGCTCTTCCTCTCTCTCTCGCTCACTCAAACTCCACCTCAGAGGAAATAAGAAAGTTACACTGAGCAACAATTTTTGAATACATTTCTGGTGGTGGAGCAATGGCAATGATTGAGGATAGAGCTCCATGACTATGGAGCTAGTTGTAGTTTAATGGTATACATAATGAGGTGCTTTCATTTTGTTTCCAAAAGTTTGAAATAGATACGTCCATATAAGCAAACGAATGTGTCAATCTATCTAAGAAGAAAATACTAAAAAAGATATAAATAAAAATATGCAAATCAGTCGGAGAGGTGCCCGATATCAGCTAACTCTCCCCAAAAAAACTTATTATTTGCAACATGTTTAAAATTCATCGAGGATTGTAGGCGAATTCAAGAATATGAATCTACAAGTGTATGCAAAAGGGGGATATTCTGTGAAAATGTCTCCAGGTCAATCGATTGCTGAGATTATAATACGCATTCTGGTTTCCCTTTACGGATTTACTTTACTCACCTAGCAGTAGCATCCACAATTAAAATCAACTGGCAAGCAATTTTTGTACAGTGTAATCAGCCAATGTCTATGCCAGCGTTCAATGTCCCTCCGACTGCCTGCATTTTGCTCAAGTTGCACGCATCAAGTTGCAAATCCCTAACAGCAGCAGTGGCAAGTGACGCATTTCTCACAGTTGCCACAGTCGCCAACTTTCTTTGCGGCTCAATTTAACTCGACGCATTGTCAGCCTTAGTCCTTCCCACATCCCGACCCCGGTCCCGCCCTTAACAGAGAAACCGACAACTGACTCAGCCGCCACTTTTTGGCATCCCATCGGATCCGCTTAGACAGTTTCAGTTACATGTTACAAAAACACACAATCGGAGGAGGAGTCCACGAAGACGGCGATATTTCCGCTTAAGCTGCGAACAACGATTGAAATCAAACAAAATGCTGTATTCCGTTTTCCCTAGAGACTAAAGAGAGACCGCAAGAAGGACTGAGAGAAAATAGCTAAGAAAAATACAAAAACAAAAAAATTAATACAGTTGCGTAGTGGAATGGCCTGTACGCTTTAGCTTGGAAAAATATTTATTTCTGCGTACATTGCCTTTGTAGTTTTGGTAGTGGTGACTGCTTCAAAAACAAACTAAACTGCTTGTATGCAGTCTAACAAGCAGTAGAGCAAAATTATACTTTTGAATAGTGTGGTCAATGCATTGGTTGCATTTAGTTGAGAAATAACTATGAGCGGTGCTCTGATTCAAGCCAAATGTCTCCGAATTCTGCCAACATTTGTTTAATTATATTAAATTCCTTATTTCTGATGGTGAAAAATTTTGTCTGCCTTTTGTCTTTACAAATTTCCCAATTTGCTTCTGATTTAGCCAAAAAAAATTGTTATGTGATTCTAAACTTATGTCAAAAAGGCTTCACACGCTAAGGGAGCTCCAAATCTGCAGGCATCTTTAAAATTGCTCTTTGCGGTTTCTTTTGTTGAGATTACATAAAGCCACATTTCAAACCACAACCACGAGGTTGAAGAAGCAAAAGATCATTATTATTCGGTAAAATTTCCTTAACCTTTGTGGTAACAATCGCAGCCTAATTGTGGTGTAAATCGCTTGTAGTATATCACGCTCCCAAACAAATTTATAATACCACAAGTACCCCTTGTCTAAAGGGTAAAAAATATTTTTTTTTTGTTTGAATTTAACTTTGCGCGCTTTATTTGAATGCTGTTCTCTTAATAAAAACTTTCAATTGCTTATTTATTTAAAAGTTAAGGGGTGCCGCTACCTGCTCTCTTTTGATTTCACAGTTTCACTCGGCTTTTACCTGTCAGCATTTATGTTAAACAAATACAGCGCTATGCATACGAGGGGAGTTTCAAAGGTCAGTGACACTTTTAATGACATTTATTCGACAAAAAGTTTTCATTAGCAGTTACAGTGATTGGTTTAGGAGTCATCGGAGATTACTCCCCGCTAGATCTCTAAGGCGACTAAAAAAACAAAGACTCGACATAACAATAGTTCAATCGTTATGTACTCTCCACCCGACTTAAAAATCTGAAAATCCCCACAATGTTGACTTCTTTATCCAATCCGCGCCTCTAACCACAGAAGCATTTGTTCAGAAATCTCTCGCAGCAGGTTGAATAAATATGTTGAAAATAATAATTGGGGTAGCACGCTATATCAAAATGTTTGGATTTTTGTCATGGCGATCCGGTAATATTTTCTCAAAATGAATGCTCAATAATATTCTGAGAGGAACATTCTATGCATTACATAGATACATTTATTCTGTTCGAATCTTATTTGGTTGTCATTTACGAAACAGGTGTTAGAATAGGATGTGCGGATGGTTTTTCCATATCCACATATTCTTCTTAAACAGCTGCAGCTTCATTATTATTTCTTTATACATATTATATTATCTCACAGCATGCAGTCGACTCAAAATGTTAGAAGCTGCCCTCGCATGCTGTGCTCAAAAATTTCACAGCTGCCCATTTTGTGACCGGAACTCCTCCACACACAACTCTACTTAAAAGGTGTTCATAGTAAATTTTCGGCTGAAGGGCATTCATTTCCATTCCCTTCGGACCAACTGACAGTTCATATGATGGTATCTTTGTATCTGTGTATGAATCTGTGAAACATTTGCCCTTTTGTACGAATAGTAATCAATGCGCGATTGTTGTTGGCTAATGCCCTGGTGCCTGTTTCGAAGGACGAACGCCATTGTCCCTTTTTCTGGCCCATTTCCGGGTTTTGCATGCAAATGAATGTTTATATGAGCACGTGTGTGTGTTTATGTGTGAGCATAAATAATTAGTCCATTTGAAGAATGTTACCGCTTTATGAGACCAAAAAATCAAAAACAAATGCACAATTTTTGTTAATTGTTGGTACACACAAAGCAAAAAGTTTAAAACTGCAAAAAAGATCAGCATTTCGCTGATTACACTAGTCGACAAATTTCACACTTTTTTTCTCCAGAGATGAGACTTATATTTTATGTTAGGGCAATGTTTCAGCATTCAAAATCCGTATTTTTTATTATCCTCTTATACCCTGTTTTTTTTCTAGGACTATTTTAGTGAAAAGGGACCTTTTTCAAAAACGGTTTCACATATGATGTCATAAAATCTGTACTGATTCGAATTTTTTCAAATTTTTTTTTCCTGAAAAGTAAAATAGAGTACCTTTCCATAGTGTCTCAAATCATAAAAATCGGTTGTCTAAAGAAAAAACTACAGCCGAAACTGTGGGCCCGAAATGCCAAAAAACACAGCATTTTGGTGACTTTTTCTACAAAAAAAGCCATTTATTTTAGAAAAAGTCTTTGACACCTGAAAATTTTATTATTTTAAGTTATTGGTCATGATATGTAGATGCGATTTCTATACAATTTTATCCTTTTATGATTAAAGATGACCGACTTATTGCATTTTTAGTAAAATTAGAAAAAAAAAATTTTTTCGGCAATTTTTTTTTCGTCTCTTTTAACTGCACTTAACCTTTGAAAAGTGGTTCACTCTTCTATAATTACAATGAAAAAATACTGTATTTATTTGAGAAAATCATAATTTTTCGTGTACTCTTCATGATGGATTCAGCTAGAGATGTTCAATGGGCTGCTCGAATTCTTCGAAAAATTGCTTATTTGAAAGCTACTAACATCTACTTTCAAAAAAAATTTAATTATAGAAGAGTGAACCACTTTTCAAAGGTTAAATGCAGTTAAAAGAGACGAAAAAAAAATTGCCGAAAAAAATTTTTTTTTCTAATTTTACTAAAAATGCAATAAGTCGGTCATCTTTAATCATAATAGGATAAAATTGTATAGAAATCGCATCTACATATCATGACCAATAACTTAAAATAATAAAATTTTCAGGTGTCAAAGACTTTTTCTAAAATAAATGGCTTTTTTGTAGAAAAAGTCACCAAAATGCTGTGTTTTTTGGCATTTCGAGACACAGTTTCGGCTGTAGTTTTTCTTTAGACAACCGATTTTTATGATTTGAGACACTATGGAAAGGTACTCTATTTTACTTTTCAGGAAAAAAAAATTTGAAAAAATTCGAATCAGTACAGATTTTATGACATCATATGTGAAACCGATTTTTGAAAAGGTCCTTTTTCACTAAAATAGTCCTAGAAAAAAAACAGGGTATAAGAGGATAATAAAAAAAACGGATTTTGAATGCTGAAACATTGCCCTAACATAAAATATAAGTCTCATCTCTGGAGATTTTTCATCGTCGACTAGTGTTACTAGGCTCACATGCATAAAGTGCTTTGAATAAAATTATAAATTAAAAATTTAAAAAACCCCCGATACAAGAACTTAAGTAATTTTCATTTAAAAAGTAAAAAATAATAAAAGAAACTTAATGTTAAAGTACCTAAGAATCTATTAATAATTCAAAAAAAAATACGTCGCGTTGGGGGACACGCGAGGGCAGACGTCGTTGACGGTCGTATCTTACATGCAAATTTTTTGAAGAAATTCTATGAAAGTTTTTGAAGTATTTTCTTAATTTTGTTTTTAAGTTAATCTTTTTTGCTTAATTAGACTATTTGTATTTAAATTGTTAGTTTAGGAGCGGTCCCCCAACGCGACGTATTTTTTTTTGAATTATTAATAGATTCTAAGGTACTTTAACATTAAGTTTCTTTTATTATTTTTTACTTTTTAAATAAAAATTACTTAAGTTCTTGGGTCGGGGGTTTTTTAAATTTTTAATTTAATTTTTTATTTCATACTTTTTATAGGTAGGTTAGGTTAAGTTAGACTTTAGTATATTATAATATACTTACTATAATTAAGATTCTTGTTAAGGTATAGATTACATTTAAGGTCAAGCTCGTTTGCTTTTTTTTTACGCATTCTCCCCACTTTCACTCCCCACAACTTTTAAACGGTTCAACCGATTTTCATCAAACATATCTAGGAACACTCGCACATAAGTCACCTTTAATACAAAAAAATAACTACTAAATTGAAATCACTGCATGCGTTCGGGAGTTACGATGCCATAGACAGACAGACAAACAGACACGTCAAACTTATAACACCCCTCTTTTTGCTTGGGGGTTAAAAATGAACAAATTCCATTTTTTTTTGCCATCTTTAAAACCAGCTTTTTGCACCCTCTGCCTGCTTGTTTCCCGCTCCCAATGAACCAATATTATTGTTGACCAAATCCAGACAACGGACATGACTCATGTGCCTCTTGATTTGATTTCAAAAGTGGATTTCGTTTCACTGTGTGTGTGTGTGTGCTTGTATCTGTTTGTGAATATCTTCACACGTGTTTGCTATCATTTTCTAGATACAATCGGAAATATTGACTGTAGTGACAAACTGAAACCTACAAGTAAATAAACATAATATGCAAGGATAATTTTAGTTGTCAATTGCCGAATATGATATACACTAAAAAGAGGGAACTTTTTTTGATACCTTTCGGGTAGAGTATCTTTAAAATAAAATGCGTCTTGCAATAATTTTTAAAAGTATTAGCAAAATATATTACAATAGAATATATATAGAATCATTGTTTTAAAGTTTATTGAAATAAATTAATAATTAGAAAATTTCGCATCTTTTTCATTTTTGTAAGCAATGTATCAATCACAAAACAAATGTTCTTGGTAGAATTCTTGAATTCACTATAAAGGAAGCTACAAGAATAGTTCTCTATAGAGGGTCTGCATAAAAAGATCTAAATACGTCCGAAAAAAATTTTTGTGGAGAAGGTCCCTATAGAGAAGTTCAAATGTGTTATATGTAAAATTTATCGACTGATTTCCTATAAGATAGCATTAATAAAAGAAATGACTATTTGGCGTAGCTTTGTTATTTGATGCCTAAGGGTACGTTTATCGAATTCCTTTTTTAACCTGCATCCCTGTTTGGATAATTTTTATTTACAATTTTTGATTAAAATTTTTTTGCAAGAAATAAGGACAAACACTATTTGGAAATAGAGGACTATTTGTTACGATCAACTTTTTTTTTATTTTCATTGGAACTGAATCGTTCATTTCAAAAACCTCATAAGTCACTAAATTAGAACTTTTCAGGAATCCATAAAAACTGTTTTATACACAAACAAATGAGTTTTAACGGACTTTTTTATGCTTAATTTAGTATTTGAGTGATAAAAAATTTAAATTGCGAATAACCTTAATATTTTATTAATGAAAATAATGAAAAAATCCCTAAAAACTATTTTTGACTTATGTTGTTTTAGCAAGAAATAGGATTAGTGGTATAAATTTTAACCAAAACAACTGTTAAGGTGTTTTGTAAGTGTACGCATAATACGCGTCGTGCCGGGGCACAAAGATGCTTTTTGCAAAATAACTTGGACTTTTAGTATATTGATTCAGTCCTACGACTTTTGGATCCTAGCCTATATATGTTATTATTTCAGACTATGAGTAACTTAGCAGAAACCAACAATGTCGTTGGCTCGAAATGCTCATTAAATTTGGAATTTTCTACCACTTGAATTTTTATATTGTTATTTATTTTTTATTTTGATGCTGTTATATATTGTATAATAGTTGTAGTTTTTGTGATAAAGCAGTTGAAGCGCATATCTCGCGAAAAACGGAAATCTTAGCATACTTTTCTGGATGCTATGTGAGTGAATGAATGTTGTGTAATGTGACTATGAGTGAGTGCGTGTGTGTGTGTGTTGGTGTGTGTGTGTGTGTGCGCGCATCAGGACAAACTGACGCTGCAAAACTTTTTGACGCAGCGCTCGAATAGTACCAAACAAGACAATGGGATTTGCTCGAGTGGATTGCCACATCAACAAAACAACACCAACAACCACTGCTCATAGAGTGCTTACACCAACAATAAGCAGTAACAACTGCAACTGCAACAAAAGCAAAGCAAGTTGTTTCCGGTTGAGGCAAAAGCAAACTACTTGGCAGTTATATTTGAAATGAATGAAATGAAATAAGTTCAAGATACTCGTAGCGTCAAGAAACAAAGAAAAAATGTTAACCCCTCAAATAAATACGCTGCAAGCCACCAACCCATCCCATGCAACCCACACAAACATTATATTTCAGCATACTTGAATATGAAAAAAGTAATTTTTCGATCCAAACAGCTTGATTGCAGTCAACATGAGGTTTTCAATTGAAAAATTTGCATTATTTTTTTGGCCCAGTGTGCCCTAATTATTAGATTTTTCGAATAGAGTTCGAAAAAGTCCCTAAGAGAGTACGTTACCTAAATAAAAAAAAAATGTGGCACAGTCGAGGCGGCGTCCGACAGTGAAATACCCTGTACCTTTTCTCAGGAAATTTTTTTTTCTGTATATTCCTACTAAGAACTTTCCAATTGGATTTTTTTTTTTGTGAAATTCTATATTTATACCTATTAGTTCCGAAAATGTTTACCGATTGTAATGAAACTCGAAAGTTACGTCAAAAAGGCTATTTAAAGTATATGGGGTAAGTTTCAAGTTGATATGTTGAAAGGTGGTGGAGAAAACACGGTAAATCGATTGCGGGGGGTGGGAGGTCTGCATCGATAATATTTTTTTTTGTTTTTAATAAAGTAGCATTTAATCTTAAAAAAAAATCCAAAAAGGTCTGATAAAAAAATAATTATATTCCTTAGGAAATCGTGTTTAAATTTGTATCCCTCTAAAAAAAATATTATAGAAATAACAGACTTTTGGCAAAAATTTTAAAATCTGGGCCCACAGTGCACCAGAACCATTTAAAAAGCTAACTAGCTACCTATAACGGAGGTGGCATGTACAGAGCAGAGTCGCCTGGAGGGATTTGATACGCCAGGCCTTAACCCGAGAAGGGTTCATCATGGACAGTTAAGAAGCAAAAGAAGATCAAAAGCTAACAAACACTGTGAGAAAAATGGCGTACGTTAAAGTCGGGCGCAGACGACTTTGGGATACCCTATACCGCTAGCTTTCCATTAATCCGGTATGTTGCTTAAAACACCAAAAGACATTTAATTGCTAAAATAGGTTACGATACCTTCATAAGCAGCCAAAAACAGATGAATTTTTAACCGAAAATATTTTTTTGAGCGCTAAATAAGCTTACAATATCTTAGCTGATCCTCAGAAACACTCTTATCGGAGTTAATAATGTAACTCTGAAAAAAAACTATAAAAAAAAAAAAAACCTTACGAATGGCAGCGAGATGATTCTGATATACACTCAAGTCGGAGCAGGGTGGTATATAGGAACAGGTATAATTGATAAAGAAATTATTAAAAGACACTTTTACCGCAATGAACTCAGTGCCTATGGGAAAATTTAGAGATACAAAATGAGATTCTATGTCGATTTTTACAGCAATTAGAACTCCGCGTCCAGGAGACTGGTCAAGCGAATATGCAGAAAAAATGATTTCGAGAGAAAAAGTCCAGGGTATTCCACTGTTGGGCCTCGACAGTACCACATTATTTTTAGTTCATTTTGGTAAAAAAATTAATTTTTTTATGCAGTAAATCGAGGCAAAATAAATAAAATGACGGAGCGCTGTAAAAACACAACCAACAGAGAGGAAGTTTATACTCTACAAGGCATCTTATGGGAATGTTTGGTTACTCTATCTCTTACCATCTCTGAGATTTAGGCGTACATATAGACAGACAGACATATAGATGGTCAGACGGACGGACGGGCAGATGAAAATGGGTATATCGACTTTTCTAGTCACCCTGAACATACTTTAGGTAACTTTGGGGGGTCTCAGAAGTCTCCTTCTGTATGTTACTCACATTTTCGGCTTGCACAAACTTAATACACCCTTTGTATCATAAGGGTATAAAAAGTTGAGATCAATAATGTAAATTGAAAAAAATTGTTAACGATTTTGCAGCTGCTGATTGTGATCGTTTCATTTTGCTAGTTTGGCACTTCTGAACTTTTGCATTGATACTCGACTTGGATTCCATATTAGCTCAACAATTTACGTATTTTCTCTCTGTGTAAACGGCATATAGAATAATGTTCAGCACGTCACGCAGCTACAGCTGTCGCTAAAAGGAGTGAGTAAAATAAAAATAAAATATAACACTTAAAAATATAAAAATAACAAGCGAAAGAAAAAAAGTTGGAAAGCATTTCTGGGCTTAAGAAAAGCAACAAAAAAAAACGAACAATAACATGCCAATATTTTTAAATGGGCTGTATAAAGTATATAGCTTATGTTTATGTACATACAGCTGTATATATATACATATATACATGTATACTGCCATATTGTTGCTTTGGTTGTTGTAGCTGTCAGTACTGCTGTTGTTGCATTTTGATTTGTGGCTACAAGGATGCGCACAAACCTTTTAAATTTTCACTTGAACTTTATTAAAGTTGGGCGAGCAAAATATATACGAGGGTAGGCTAAAAAGTTTTGCTAATAGAAGGAGGCTCTGTTAAATGAAATTAAGGGATTGATGGGGGCTTTGCTCAAAGTCGCAAACCGAGTTTACTTATTAGGGGGTCTGTGTGTAGGTATATAGCTTTATAAATTAAGATAATAGCTTCAAATTGCGACACTTATGTGGTTGACTGGTATTTGGAGTGTACAATCTACAATAGTTTTGTGCTAGGAGTTCCTGAAGCTAAAAACAGAAGATCAAACACTTTATATAGTTTTTAAAAAACAAGTGATTAAAAAAAAGCAAGAAGATTTTATATATATTTATTTAATGTGTCAGTTAAAAAAAAAATAACTATTTATTTTTAAATGCCCTGTTGCCAACTTAGATTAGAAAAAAAATTTGCCATAGCAATATTAAGTAGCTTAGTCATAAATAAATAAAATCGAAAAACACGTTTTATTTATTTAAGCTGTAATGCGTTATGTTTAAAAACTGATTTTTTCCATTATGCATCAAACTTTATCTTAAGATTTCAAAAATCGCTGGGGGCAGTTAGACCCTTTGGCAAAGAAATGTATTTTGGAGTTCTTCAGTAATATATCGAATTTTTTGCAATATGTTGGTACAGGGTATCCCACAGTGATCCTCGCCCGACATTAACGTACGCTACCTTTTTTTATTTAATGTGAATGGGATAGAAGCAATCCAAAAGCTATCATTGCAACCCGAAAAATTCACTATTTTGTGCGGTTTATAGGCAAGCGGCATCAACGAATCGTATGTCATACAAAAAAAAAAGAAAATTCGGACATGACAATTACTATTATTGCACAAAAATTCAATATTTTATTGTATTGTACTTGATTGAGGGAAACGTTCTATGAAGGCATTATCTCAAAAAGATGACTTTCTTGTAGAAATATATGAAATCTCTTGTTTCCGTCAATAATTCTGAAAGGATTGCAACTTTGGAAGCAAACATAGTCCGTCCTCTTCAGGGCATACCAGGCGATATGCCGAAAACTAGGCCTTCTCAAAAGAAGGAAATAATCTGTAGACATTAGATGGCATGAACTTTATCAAAAGCTTGAATATATTAGATTCTATTGTAACAAACACAAGGGGAAACATATAAACAAACAAAAAAAAAAAAAAACTAAGGGGAAACTCACGTATAACTTTTAAGCTTACCCTCGTGCAACAAAAAAAAATGTATATTTCGCATGTGCGCTGAGCAAAAAGTTTCATCAACTTGCGTATTCCAACGCCCTAAACCTGTGTCTGTTTTTTTTTTTGTGTACCTTTACCTTTACCTTTGTCATGACTGTTTTTTAATTTATTCAACTTTTGCTTATGTCTCAGACCCCCTGACTCCCAGACTTTTCACAAGCTGTAACCTTTATAAGGCCGCCTTTTTGCTGACCCAATGGCTTTGGCAGCTGCTCTTTTGTTGTTGCTATAGGCAACATTGTTGTTGTGCTTGATGGTGTTGTATCTGTTTGCTAGCCATATGTTGTTTTTGGCTTATGCCGTTGGTAGAGTTGTCAAAGTTCCTATAAGGCAACTATTCGCCAAATTGCATTACCATTGATACCAGTTCACAGTTCAGAGAGCTCGAAAAAAAACTCTGTACGAAATAAAGGTGTAAAACTACACTATTAATTAATTTTTTATTATTAGCTGCTTAAAAAAGGGTAGGGTGCATAGCGAAAAACTGTTGGGGGTGTCCTGTGACATCCTGACATCACCAAAAATATATGTAAACCTTCTTCTACCTGTTACATAGACAAGTTCGTGCAATACCTTTGCACATTCATTACTGGATATAAAATTCTATGATTAAATAAGAGCAATTACTTTTTCTTACGTGCACCACTATTTTTACGAGATCTTCACAAAATTTTCTTTTTATTATGTACTGGTAAAACCTTTTGATATAAAGATGGAGTATGAAAACTGTTGAGTGCCGAATTTGGTCACGACATCTTCATTAACAAATTAATTATCCATCTTAAATTTTTTGATTTTTTTTCGAGGTCCTCTGCAACACCTTCATAGGAGCTATATAATGTAACCCTGATATCAAAAAAGTAAAATAAACTTGTTCCGTATGGAATAAAAAGGTATTAAATGTGAAAGGTTGGTTACTCCGGCTCTTATCATATCTAAGACCTAGGCGATACGGATATACAGACGGACAGACTTCTCTAGTCACCCTGATCATACTTTAGGTAACTTTGGGGGGTCTCCGACTAATATTTCTGTATGTTACATACATTTTCGGCTTGCACAAACTTAATATACCTTTGTACCATACGGTACAGGGTAGAAAAACTAGGAGCAAACGACTGGAATGAACGACGTGGATGGCATCAAAGATTTACGGTGATGAGCCCACGAGACTTGAGCAAACTAAAGTGCTTTTCTTACCCTCTGATGCCAACAGAGCTACCACTTACCTGAGCAATAGACGACGAGACGATTAAACACATCTTGTGTTACTGTCTCTGTAAGAACCAAAAAAAAAAAAAAAAAAAAGACAAAGCACCCTGTGTCAGTTTTTCTGTGTTTTAAGGTCTAGTTTTTCACAAATATTCAGTTTCGTTCTCCAATAGCATTTTTCAAACAACAATATTAAAGTCCAACACATTTTTATTATTACATATTCGCTGGTTTCAATTTAATTAAAATCAGCTCCGATTCTTGAGAATTATGGCCAAAAATAATCCTAGAAGCTGCAGTTATAATCAAAAGCGCATCAAGACTCCGAGCACTGAAGTTACTATGGGTCATAGCAGTATCCACCTGACTTAGACCAAGGATAGTTACTGATCAGCTCGGAAAATGGAAGAATTGTTAGTAACGGGTTTCTCACCTTTCCAGCACTCTAAACTCCTCCTTTTACAACAGAACCAGGATGCCTGGTAATTTCTAAGCTTCGATTCAAGCGCTCAATCCTTTGCTTTAGGCTAAAGAATCAATTTCAAAAATTCTGTTATTCTTAAAATTATAGCATATTCCTGTGGTGGAAGGGGTAAGATATCGGCATAAGCCGATAAACTTGATCTGCCTAACTATTGTGCACATCTTTCGGTAAATTTGAGCTCTCACCAGACCTGGATATATCGAGTCGGCTATTGATACTGTTCAAAAATAAATATATTTTATATGTCCTATGTGCCTTTGTTACAGAGTATAAAAACAACTTTTTAAAACTGTTGCACAAATTCTCGTCTTAGAATGTTTTCGATTTTTAAATCTTAAGTTTTTTATTATTTTGTCTAAAAAGCTAACAATATAGCCAACCAAATAAAAATAAATAAAAGGTTTAGTAAAACCATGTATAATATACAGTCAAACCATTTTTTTATGCGGTCTTGTTGAATAAGATAAATATTGGATTAGCTCATTGTAAAATCATAAGGTGATGCTGCCTGTGTGCTCAATCTCTTATATTATCCCCTATCGCCAGGGGAAAAGAGCGAAAAATATTTTTATAAAGCCGCACGTAAGTCTTTAGATGATTTTTTTTGTATGCGATTTTTTGTGGGTCCCAAAATAAAAACAGAGTTAACTGTATAACTGTATAAACTTCGAGCATTTACAAAAAAAACAATTGATTGTTACGTTCATCTTCCATTTCACTTCAAAATAAACGATACCAACAATCCCGCATAAAGCAAAAAATGCGCACTCATTGATTTTACAACCAATTATGAAAAACATGCAACAAACACTCGTACTACCTTGTATATAGGTATATAGTATATACTTATACTTCCTACTACAACCACTTGAAAAAAAAGCGAGTACATAATGCACGCTGAGTAAATATATTTAAGTTAATTTCAGTGCGTTCCTCAAATCTCCTGTCATCTCGTCGCACAGTTTATTATGCTCTGTTTGCTTTTATTTTGCGCATTTTCGAAGCAAAAATGAGAACGAGTGCATACACTGAGAAAAAATAAGTGTTGGTATACACTTAATGTTTATCGTCAAAACTCAATCGGCAGAGAATTTAGTGTGTACTAATCGTATAAATCAGAAATGTGAATTATTTTGGGCCCAAGCATATCCTCCAAAACGGTCTACATGGTATGTGGGTTTAATCAAATAAGCCTTTTAAGGGTAATTTGATGCGTAGATTATGAAAAACCTATATATTTAATGATTCAAATTGTTGTCCATACGGGCAAATTAATTAATTTTTTTCTAGTCAAATTTCATTTTATTTTTCTTGAGCGTAGCAAAGGTCTGGGTATCCGCTAGAAACGTATAAATATAAAACTGGCGTACGTAAAGTTGGGCGCGGACGACTTTGGGATACCCTGTACCACTAGCTTGCAATAAAATCCGGTTCCTTCAGAAAAACCAAAAACAGAAGAATTTTTAAGCAAAAAATTTTTTTATTGACCGATCGTTCCTATTAGAGCTATATGATATAGTCAACCGATTTCAATAAAATTTGACACAGTTCTTAACTACCTTAAAAAAGATCTGAATGCCGAATTTAGTTCAAATATCTTTACAAACAAACGAAACACATCGAATTTTGTATAAAAAACGTTTTTTTGGACCGATTGGTCCTTTGGGAGCTAACAGTTAACCGATTTGGATTAAAATTAGTACAGTGCTTAGGAACTATAAAAACTCACGAATATCAGATTTGGTCCTAATATCTTAACAAACAAACGAAACACAACAAATTTTGTTAAAAAATCGATTTTTGGAAGATCGGCCTTATGGGGGCTATATGATATAGTCAACCGATTTTGTTCAAATTTTGCACATTGCTTAAGTGCCCTAAAAAATTTCCAAACACCAAATCTGGTTACGATATCTATATTAAAAAACGAAATATAACGAATTTTGCTTAAACAAAATTTTTTTGTCCTATCGGTCCTATGGGAGCTATATGATATAGTCAACCGATTTTGATGAAATTTGGTACAGTGCTAGGGAACTATAAAAATACCAAATTTGGTTACGATATCTTTATGAACAATCGAATTATCCATCTAAAACCTTTTTTTTTGTCGAGGTCGTCTCAAACACCCACATGGGAGCTATATAATGTATCCCCGATATCAAAAAAATAATAAAATAAACTTTTCTCCTATGGAATAATATGGGATCTAATGTGAAAGTTTGGTTACTCTAGCTCTTACCATCTCTGAGATCTAGGCGTTCAAACGGACAGACGGACGGACGGACAGACGGACATGGGTATATCGACTTCTCTATTCACCCTGATCATATTTTAGGTAACTTTGGGGTGTCTCCGACGTCTCCTTCTATATGTTACATACATTTTCGGCTTGCACAAACTTAATATACCCTTTGTACCATACGGTACAGGGTATAAAAACTATATTCATTTAAAGTGATTTCGAAAAAATAATCAAAACTTTCTCAATTATAGGATTTTATTTTTATATTTGTTTGTGAATTTTCCTGCATAAAATTCGATTATTCTTATTTTCTTTGCAGCTAAAACGTACTTTTGCAAAATGGCAAAAATAAAAATTCATAGAAAATATTTTTAATACCAGCTTTTTTTTTCCAGAGCCGGATTTAAATAGAAGATTTTTAAAGTTTTTTTATGCATGCGTCACTGATAAAATGCAGGGGAAGACTTTTATTGCAATAGCCATAGAACTTGAACCAAATGGATCTGAAGAGCTTATGGAAAGCATAATACGGAATAATGAGACAACAAAAACATTATTGTAGTTTCTTCAATGAAGTAGTTAGCTGCTTTAGATGAAGACTACAATAAAATAAAAAAATTAATATGATTTACTTATGGAATTTTTTTTGTAAATAAAATAAAATAAAATAAAATAAAATAAAATAAAATAAAATAAAATAAAATAAAATAAAATAAAATAAAATAAAATAAAATAAATAAATAAAATAAAATAAAATAAAATAAAATAAAATAAAATAAATTAAAATAAAATGAAATAAAAAATAATAATACAAAATACAATAAATAAAGAAAAACAAAAAAATTAATATTTGTACCAACATTCCCATATCTACGATTCGTTGTTATAACTGTCTCTCAGTGTATACGCAATTGCCTGTGTGTGTGTAATGAGTAAGTCAGTTAGTTGAGTGTCTGCAAAAGTCGCCATGATGTTGGCTCATTGTTGGCTCATGCTTTTAATGCTAATATGGACACATACCCATATATATACAAACGTATATATAAAAATTCGTATATGCATGTGTGTATATGTGCTTTATATACAAAGGCATAAGCAAAGTGCTCGACACAGCAGAGACTACAAAAAGCCATAGTCTACTGCTTATATGCAACTTTCTTTTTTATTTTTAACCAAGTGCAACTGTTGCACTTGCCACTTACCCTTTGGCAGTGTATATGGTAATTTGCTTGCTCGTTTGTGGCCTGCTCATTTTGGCCACAGAAAAGATGCAAATTTTGTTTTAGCCATGTGGCCAAAATCAAAGCAATATGTAAACCATGTTGTTACCACGTTAGAGCTCATGGCCAATTTGTTGTTTCTGTTGTGTTTGGTGACGTCATGAGGCCTTTAATATTGTTAAATGGTTGCACCGCAATGCGTCAAATTACATTTATTGATTGGGCTAAAAATTTATTTGTTATAACAATGTTTTGTATGGTTATCATTATATTTATACTCATTGGGTGAAAGGTATGATAGATTTGTGCCAATGTAGGCAACAGGCATTAGGAGATTGACCAAAATATTTAAACCATGATCCATCAACGTCAGTCCTTCATTAGATGAATATTAAAAATGCATTTGTATTAATAATGCAATAAATTGAAACTCAACTAGCTCGGTATATCATAGTTTTGTCGACTTTTCAGTGTTTAAAACTGAAACTTATTTACTGAACAATGCAAAAATCGGATACAATTTTTTTTGTGGAAAGGGTACAGGCTATGCCACTAAACGAGTTACGACTAGACATTTTCATTTTCTACAGTTGACTTTCCAATTGTTGTTGGTTTTAGAATGCAAATCTAATCAAAAATCAAAAAAATGCAATAGTTTTTACATTTGCATAAATGAAAAGAAAAATCAAAAACTATATGGCTTACCTATAAATTAGCATTGAGCTTAGGGTGATTTTTTATGCGTTTAATTCTTGAAATAAAATGTTATTTATTGGAAACTTTGTATTCTCATTACTAAGTTAAACGCCCTGTATTTTAACATGATATCTTATAAATAAATCATACAAATAGTCAAAAATTATCCTTTCAACAATATCTACTACAGATAAGTAAAGAAATATTTAGACAAACTTTGAACTTAGAATTGACAAAACGACATAATTATTTAAAATCTTTAGAATAATGTTTACCTATGCTTACTTTTTTTAATTGATTTATGAAATTCAAGTCATTCAAATTGAAAAGTTAAGTTCCTGTAGTTAGCAACCAGAATCGCTTCCGAACAAGCAATTTTGGCTTTAAGCCATGGGCGAAACGTTTAAACAGAGATTTTAAAAATTTTTCTGTATGTGGGAAAATAATACAATTTTATCAAAAATCGTCAAAGAGGAAGCAAAATCGCTACGTTCAAAATTTATGGCTCAAGATCTATGCAATCGGAGATCAAAAAATAAACCCTTTGTGATAAAAAACTTCAAAAGTTTAATAATGTAAGATTTGGAGAAAAATGTGCATATATTAAAAATACTTGTTGTTGGAGTCGTCGCAGACCCTCCCAAAGTTACCTAATGTCACCCTGAACTAGAGAAGTCGATATACCGAATCCGTTTGTTCGTATGAACGCCTAGATATCAGGGATGGTAAGAGCTAGAGTAACAAAACTTTCACATTAGATTATTCCATAGGAGACAAGTTTTATTCCTTTTTTGATATCATTGTTACATTATATAGTTACCATAGAAGTGTTTCAGACGACCTCGAAAAAAACAAAGATCTTTAGATGGATAATTCGTTTGTTTTTGAAGATATCAATCAATAGTTCTTTATAGTTCCCAAGCACTGTACGCAATTTGATCAAAATCGGTTGGCTGTATCATATAGCTGCCATAGAACCGATCGGGCAAAAAAATTTGTTTCTACACGATTCGGCTTATTTCGTTTGCTTATAAATTTATATATAATTCCCTGTTAGACCCCTTGGAGGAGGGGCATAGGGGATCTCTATTAATAACTGTTCGAACAGAACAGGGACCTACAGTTTATAGCCGAATCCGAACGGCGGTGTCTTTAATTAATAGAGACTTTCATGGCAAATAGCGTCTTTGAGCTAGCGATGCCAGTGCTAGGCAAATGAACCAGTGCTACTGCGGGGAATCGAACCACCGACCTTCGGTTTTAGAGGCGAGTACGCTACCACTTAAACCACCGACGGCCACTTATAAATTTATTGAAACCAAATTTGGCAGCACTTTATAGCACACAATCACTTTACCAAATTTGATCAAAATCAGTTGATTATATCATATAGCTCTCATATGAACCATCTGTCATACAATTATTTTTGGTTCC
Source organism: Chymomyza amoena (assembly GCA_037043745.1). Classification (NCBI taxonomy): domain Eukaryota; kingdom Metazoa; phylum Arthropoda; class Insecta; order Diptera; family Drosophilidae; genus Chymomyza; species Chymomyza amoena. The sequence continues at coordinate 68,047 of JBAMAX010004588.1, forward strand.
AAACTCGTCTGTTTGTTGTTTATGAAGGTATTGTAACCTAATTTGGCAATCAAATGTCTTTTGGTGTTTTAAGCAATATACCGTATTCGATGGAAAGCTGGTGGTAAAGGGTATCCCAAAATCCTCGGCGCCCCATTTAAACGTACGCCATTTTTTAAACTTAATTATTATTATTTGATTAATTAAATAATTAGTTATTATTAATTGATAAATTTAGTTTGGCTTTTGATACCATTGAATCAAAATGGTAATCATATTTTTTGTGGCTCTTGAACTTCAGACGTGTTGATGTATCTTAAGATACTCTTAATACTTTTCTTGTGTCTTATATCAACAAAGACTAAAGCGCCAACATAAAAGGAAGTTTAGGAGTTTTCATTTTTGTTCTTATTTTATTTCCGCATATTAAAATATGCTTAGTGATTATCAAAGGAAAAAAATTAAAAGCTTTAAAATCGAAGTGTTCTTAAATAGTGACCTATAAACATATAAATACATTTCATTGCAATGGTAAATTACATTAATAAATAGTACATAACATAAATGATTGCAATGAATTGCTTTGGATACAAAAAAATGCTTCTTTTCCTGTTTTTTTTCCTTTGTGGCATGCGTTTGACGAGATCAAAAGCTCATTAAAATTTCATGGTTTACAATAAAAGGTAAATGCCAGGCATAATCAATCATGTTTTGCTTGTGTGGTCCATTTGTAAAGCACGATAATAACGACAATGCCAACAGCAACAAGGCGAAGTAAATTATATATTCATTCGAACACCTTCCACATTCTAACCATCCCTATAAACCACACCCACCCACCTGATAAGGCTGAGTAAAGTGCTTTTGCTTTTTATCAAAGTCAAAACGATTGTGGGTGATTTTTTTATATTGATGTTTTTCTGGCGTATTTTAAAGGGATATAGAAATTTATACGCCCATTCCTAAATATTTGTACATACTATGTACTTACATATGAACTACATATGTATACACTCCTAGCCATTAGCATAGAACATCCAATAAGTCTGTTGTCTATCTACTTTTAACAACATGCTATTATTTTAAATCAATTTTCTCTGGACTATTGTCATTTAAATAAAATGAAAACTTACAAAAAAAATTATTATCTGAAAACTGAAAATTGGAAAAAAAATTTAATACCTTCCTGAACGCTTGATTGATACATGCTCACATATCTCACAAAAAACTTAAGCCGCCACACATATATGATTCGTTGATGAAAATGTATTGGAAATTGTATTTTATCAATTATATTTATTTCCTTATGCAAATCATGAAAATAGTTGCTAGAAAGTATTTGGTTAAGGGTTCCCGGTGGTCTAGAATTTTCGAAAAATCTAATTTTTTTTTCCATATATTTCGAAAGTATAGGCCTTTAAGAATATATTGTCAAATTTTTGGAAGGATATTTCCAGTATTTTCGATTCTACAGCCGTTTAGGAGGTAGAGTCAGATTCGTCACGCGGCGGCATCAATGGTCGCATTGTTGATCAGTGTAGCTTTAAACAGAATTATCTCAAAACTACTTTTTTTGGTCTGGTGTTGTCAAAAAACTATCCAACTGAATCGTCTGAAATTTTGTATGTTGTTCACAACATCAATGGCTATCGCCCCAACTAGAATATTATTATTTCAATTATTTCGTATTTTTTTAATTAAAAAACTGAAAAAAATGGCGTACGGAAAGTACCACTAGCTTGCAATAAAATCCGGTTCCTTCACAAAAAACCAAAAACAGAAGAATTTTTAAGCAAAAAATTTTTTTTTGACCAATCGTTCCTATGGGAGCTATATGATATAGTCAACCGATTTCAATAAAATTTGACACAGTGCTTAAATACTTTAAAAAAGATCTGAATGCCGAATTTAGTTCAAATATCTTTACAAACAATCCAAACACATCGATTTTTTATATAAAACGTTTTTTTGGACCGATTGGTCCAATGGGAGCTATATGATATAGTCAACCGATTTTGATTAAAATTAGTACAGTGCTTAGGAACTATAAAAAACTCACGAATATCAAATTTGGTCCCAATTGTTTTAACAAACAAACGAGACACAACAAATTTTGTTAAAAAATCGATTTTTTGGAAGATCGGCCCAATGGGAGCTATATGATATAGTCAACCGATTTTGTTCAAATTTGGCACATTGCTAAAGTGCTCTAAAAAATTTCCAAACGCCAAATCTGGTTACGATATCTTTATTAAAAACGAAATATAGCGAATATTTCTTTAAAAAAGCTATTTTAGCCGATCGGTCCTATGGGAGCTATATGATATAGTCAACCGATTTTGATGAAATTTGGTACAGTGATTGGAAACTATAAAAACATTCGAATACCAAATTTAGTTACGATATCTTCATAAAGAAACGAATTATTCATCTAAAACTTTTTTTTGTCGAGGTCGTCTCAAACACCCCTATGGGAGCTATATAATTTAACCCCGATACCAAAAATAAAATAAACTTGTCTCCTATGGAATAATATGGGATCTAATGTGAAAGTTTGGTAACTGTAGCTCTTAGCATCTCTGAGATCTAATCGTTCAAACGGACGGACGGACAGACGGACAGGGGTATATCGACTTCTCTATTCACCCTGATCATATTTAAGGTAACTTTGGGGTATCTCCGACGTCTCCTTCTATATGTTACATACATTTTCGGCTTGCACAAACTTAATATACCCTTGGTACTATACGGTACAGGGTATAAATAGAGTGTCAACTTCAAAATAGCTAAATTTTCTCAAATTTTTTTTTTATTTTAGTTCGGGACATAGCTACAGTCATACTGATTAATATTTTTTTTTGTTTTTGTGTTTCACATAAATAGAAGAGCCAAAATGAACAACACCAGGTCCAATTTTTGGGAGGGTCAACTTCAACGCCATTTTTAAAATTATTAAAATTAAAAAAAAAATTTTTTTTTATTTTTGTATATAAAAGTAGTTAAATAAAAAGCCTCAAAAATTTAAATATCGTTTTTCATTTTTTTTATTGTCAAAATAAATTCCTGAAAATACCTTAAATTTTCGAGCTCTAGACCACCGGGACCCCTTAATGTCCCTAACGCTCTCGTAAATTTTGCACATCTACTGCCAACCCATCTTGCTGCAACTGCTGCTAAATCAGAACAGATAATGTTACTCCTGGCGCCATCTACAAGACAGCACTGATAGCCAACCAGTATATAGTTGGTATAAGAGAGCAATATTCCTCCCTCTAAGAAATTTGCTAGCGTTTATTTTTATAGAAAGTTTTTCATCCTTTTTCCGCTGGGTACTGGTTAGTACCAGATATATTTTTTTAATTTTCTTCCATTTTCTCGATCCGGGAAAATGCTGACTTCGGGTACTGGTTAGTACCAGATATATTTTTTTAATTTTCTTCCATTTTCTCGATCCGGGAAAATGCTGACGTCTTCATTTTATTTTATCTCGTATTATTACTACTTAATTCCAAAAAAAAAAATATATATATGTATATACGTACGTACAGGCAAGTTTCGAGTTTCGATTTGGCATCGGACAGTTCAGTATCATTGTAAGCATGGATTTGTCGTTTTTCCACCTTTGTGAAGGTTCTTTTTGGCAAAATTTATTTTTAGTGCAATGTACCTGTAAGATATAAATGTTACATTAATTCTGTGAAAGTATTCTATAAAGCGACAAATTTCCAAGTACTCAAGCAAATCCATAGGAATAATCGCTCAAAAATAGTTTTTAGGGCATAATTGGTTTTTATCCGCTTATTTATCATCATCGTAACCAAATTAATTGACATCAAAGTTTCTAGTGCAGAGTTAGAAAAAGTGCGATTAGAGATGGTAAGAGCCGGAGGTACCAAACTATCAGATTATATCCCTAATTATATCCCCGATGACAATTTTCTTTTAAGCCTTCCACTCCACCTTTTATCACTCTCATAAAGTTTTAGATAGATAATTCGTTTGTTTATGAAGATAACGTAACCAAATTCGGCAATCAAAAGTTTTTGGAGTCTCTAAGTACTATAGAATTTATTATTATTATTAATTATTTTGTTGCAATTGGTTTTTATTTATTTTTTGTAATGATGGTATCAACCAGTCATTTAACCTATCGGTATGGGTATCTCGATTTCGTCCCTGCTGGAATAGTCCGTTCTAACAAAAAGTCTGATTAACGAACAAGACTTAATTTTAAATTTATTACAAAATTTGTATCTAATTATAAAAACCCTTAAATAAGGTGGAAAGAAACCAGGTTTTATTTGTTACAATGACGGAAGAATAATCTAGAATACTCATTGTTATTGAATCAGTCTGCTTTTGCACATTGAATAACTAGAGAGCGCCTAACGTGTCCTATTCAAGTGGCGCAGAGTGTTTGTACATACAAACAAGGATGCATATATCGCAGTAAAACATTATTTATGTGCGAGTCGAGCTTATCTATCTATCTGCAAAATATGAATGATGCAATGAAATGTATCATGTATGATAGTACCCAGGGCTTATTTCTGAACGTTAAAGGGATTCAAAAGTTTATTTTTTAAACAAAGAGCGTTGGGCTTTTGTCCAATTCTAGTAAAAGTTATGAGCTTGACTATTGTTAAATACATTTATATTTGGATTTATAATAAAATAATGGAAAAGTAACGACTACAATAATAATATATCAATATTCTCTCAACTATCTTTTGGGTTAATTTGAGTTTTACTCACTCTTATATTGAATCATCATATCTTTTAAAGAGTTCGGCATTTAATTACTAATGTAGTAAGTAGCAAAATTAAGTTAGCTTGTGATTTTATTTTTAAGATTTTCGGCAAGGATTATGAAAAAAAAAAAATACTTCAATCTTTGATATAAAGCACAAAGCACCCCTTTTGAAAAAAAACTGAAACAATGATTTTAGGAGTGGCCATTATTCGCTTCAGGACAAATATCGTTAAGATCATCTTGAATTAAAATTTAGCACGCTCCTCAGCTGACTAATAATGGCCGAAACTTGTTGCCTATTTTCGATTGATGCTAAAGTTATTGCAATTAATTGGATACAAAGATATAATTGTGGAAAATAATCATCAACGTACTTTTAAGTTCGGCTTGGGCCTGAATTAGTAATTAAATCATGACTGCATTTTACTACGGTCTCAGTAAGCAGATGTGTAGCAGAGACATCTCTCGAACAACAAAAGTAACACTCTACAAGACGCTCATCTTGCCCGTGCTCTTATACGGCGCAGAAGCATGGGTTGTGCCACGGACAGATGCATCTGCTCTTTGGGTGTTTGAAAGGAAAATTCTTCGTAAAAACTTCGGTCCCATTCGTTTTGAGGACGACTATCGCATACGGATGAACCACAAGCTGTACGAGCTCTGCGACGACATAGATGTTGTCCAGCGCATCACAATACAACGACTGCGCTGGCTCGGGGATGTCGTAGGTATGGATAATGATGCTCCATGTGAAAAAGGTATTCCAAGCGAAATCCGACGAAGGACGACGAAGGGGACGAAAACGACTCCGATGGAAAGATCAAGTGGTGGAGTATTTCAAATTGGAGAAGGCGCGCAAAAAGCAGAGGCGCCTGGCGAGAGCTGCTGAGGTCGGCCGTAACCCGTGAGCGGGTTGTCATGGCTACACGATGGCGATGATATTATGAATTCCAGTGGCTTGGGTGCCGTCTTAAAAGCTATATATTTTGTAACTGTATTGCTTTGTAGCTATTGGGTTGCCCAAAAAGTAATTGCGGATTTTTTAAAAGAAAGTAAATGCATTTTTAATAAAACTTAGAATGAACTTTATTCAAATATATAATTTCCATTTTGTTCGATAACCTTTTACCATCTTCCCGGCAAATTTTGTATTCCACGCTCATAGAACTTCTGGCCTTTATCTGCAAAAAACTGAACCAAGTGCGATTTTATAGCCTCATCATTGCCGAAAGTTTTTCCATTTAAGGAGTTCTGCATAGATCGAAATAAATGGTAGTCTGATGGTGCAAGGTCAGGGCTATATGGTGGATGCATCAAAACTTCCCAGCCAAGCTCTCTCAGTTTTTGCCGGGTCATCAAAGATGTGTGTGGTCTGGCGTTGTCCTGATGGAATATGACACCTTTACGATTGATCAATTCTGCCCGTTTCTCGTTGATGGCTGCATTCAATTTGTCCAGTTGTTGACAGTAAACATCCGAATTAATCGTTTGGTTCCTTAGAAGCAGCTCAAAATATACCACACCCTTCCAATCCCACCAAACAGACAGCATAACCTTCTTTTGGTGGATATCAGCCTTTGAAGTGGTTTAAGCTGGTTCACCATGCTTGGACCATGATCGTTTTCGATTAACGTTATTGTAAACAATCCATTTTTCATCTCCAGTTATGATTCGCTCTAAAAACGGATCGAATTCATTGCGTTTAAGATGCATATCACAAGCGTTGATTCGGTTTGTTAAATGAATTTCTTTCAATTCATGTGGTACCCAAATATCAAGCTTTTTCACCAGTCCAAGACTTTTTATGTGATAATGAACGGTTGATTTTGGTATATTTAACTTCTCTCCTATCTCACGCTCAGTTACATGACGATCCAATTCAATTAATGCTTTGATTTGGTCATCATCAACTTCATTTGGCCGACCTGAACGTGGCTCATCTTTAAGTGAAAAATCTCCAGAACGGAATTTGCGAAACCAATTTTGACACTGTCTTTCTTTTAAGGCTTTATCACCATACACATCATGCGTTTTTTCCTTTACGGAAATAATATTTAATATAAAATATGACGGAAATGCTCTTTTGTGGACTCCATATTAAAAAGGGCGCCAAACAAACAAATGTAAACAAAATTACGCGCACTTTTTTTCTAAAGCAAGCTAATAGTGACAGCTAATAAATGTCAAAAGAAAAAATACAATTAAATAGTCACAAGCTGTTAAAAATTATAAACGCCGACTATATGAAAAATCCGCAATTACTTTTTGGACAACCCAATATTTTTCCGCTTCCTTATATCAATAATGCAAAGTCAAATAAAAAAATACAACTGACTTTTATTCATTCTTTATTTCCTTGCTGTCTTATCAAAAGTAGGAAGAGGAAGATGGTTAAATTTTTATATAAGTCCTTGGCACACAAAGTCATGATGGCTCGCTTCCTTTTCATGTCTGAATTAAAAAAAACCTTAAATGAATTTATTGCCCATGTAAATACTTTCCCAAATGTGGTTTTAGCGAAAATCGTGCATATTCATCGAAAAACCCTTCAACCTCGCCACATCATCCAAAGAAAACTTGAAATTGGTTAAAGAGAATTAGATATAATATATATTGAGCTAAGATATCCCAACAGAGTGATTCACTGAATATATGAAGCCATAAATTAACTGAAAAGATTGGCGAAGTATAACTACTATATGTATTGGATCATATAGCCAGGTATAGATGATGATCTTGAGTCGCATCCTATATGATTTTGATAGCTCTATTTAATAAATTGGTCCAATTCTATTAAACTTATAGATATATCGATTTTGCAAGCCTGCAGAAATATAATTTAGATGGAAAACTGCTGCTCAAATATCTTAGAGAAATCAAATATCCAGAGAAATACAAACTCTTATTCCTTTCCATTAAGGTTATAATTAGTTATGAATAATGCATAATTGTTGTAGAAGAAAAAGTTCAAAATGTCTTTACTAAAGACAAATAAAAAAATGAAATAAAATCTATTCAAAGTAAAACCTGGATTTATAAAGGGCTTTTCAATAAGAGGTGTTATTTTGGTATTCAAAGAAAAATTCAATTTTTAGAGATAAATGATCGGATGTTTATTTCATAATAAAGAGGAAGGTATGACGTTAATAATGAAAAACAACATCAGCCAAATAGCCACCACAACCATGCTTGCACAACCATATCCTTTTTATGAAATTTTCCATAACCAAATCGCAAAGTGGCTGCCCTATGTCCTCGATAGCCTCACGAATTCTAACTTTGAGGTCTTGAATCGACGCTGGGCTGTTGGCGTAGACCTTATCTTTCACGTGGCCCCAAAGGAAGAAGTCGCAAGGTGTTAAATCACAAGACCTCAGTGGCCAATTGTGATCACCTCTTCGAGAGATAACACGGTCCGGAAACTTGAGCAATGAGCAATGGTTTCGTTGCTTATGTGGCATGTAGCGCCGTCTTTTTGAAAGTAAACGTTGTCCAGATCAATACCATCCAACTCCGACTCGATAGCGCAATTCATTCACCGTAACTGTGGATCCAACCTCATTTTCGAAAAGTAAGGTCCAATGACCCCACCGAACCATAAACCGCCCCAAAGAGTCACACGTTGAGGATGGAGAGGCTTCTCAACAATAACTCTTGTTGACGTAGCCACCGAGGTGGAAACGGGTCTCATCAGTCAAGATGATTTTTCGATGAAATTTCGGATCATTTTCATGCATTTCAAGGACCCAATCAGCAAAGAGACGATGTTGTTGATGATCGGCCGGCTTGAGTTCTTGTGTTAACTGAACTTTATAAGCCTTAAGACCCAAGTCTTTATGCATAATACGGTGTTATGACGTTTGTGGAAAGAAAGACGAGGAATGAACAAACCTGGGTTTTCTTCAACACTGTGGGCTACAGCAATATTCTCAGTTGTTCTTGAGCGACGTGCACGGGCTTTATTCTTCACGTCACTAACTTGTCCCAACAGCTCGAATTTTTCCACCGATTTCTGTATTGCGGTCCGACAAGGTGCTTCACGACGACCCATAAATGATTTAGTTTTGCGAACTGTGACTGCAAGATTTTCACCATTTTTGTAGTGAATTTTAATAATTTCAATGTGTTGTTGAAGCGTGTACCGTTCCATTTTTATACCCTGTACCGTATGGTACAAAAGGTATTTATGTGCAAGCCGAAAATGTATGTAACATATAAAAGGAGTCGTCGGAGACACCCCAAAGTTACCTAGAATACGATCAGGGTGAATAGAGAAGTCGATATACCCATGTCCGTCTGTCCGTCCGTCTGCCCGTCCGTCTGTCCGTCCGTTTGAACGCCTAGATCTCAGAAATGGTAGGACCTAGAGTAACCAAACTTTCACATTAGATCCCATATTATTCCATAGGAGACAAGTTTATTTTATTTTTTTGATATCGGGGATAAATTATATATTTTTTTTAAATTTTAGATGGATAATTCGTTTGTTCATGAAGATATCGTAACCAAATTTAGTAATCAAAAGTTTTTTATGGTTTCCAAGCTCTGTACTAAATTTCATCAAAATCGGTTGACTATATCATATGGCTCCCATAGGACCGATCTGCCAAAATAACTTTTTTAAATCAAATTCGCTATAGTTCGTTTTTTAACAAAGATATCGTAACAAGATTTGGAGTTTGGAAATGTTTTAGAGCACTTAAGCAATGTGCCAAATTTTAGCAAAATCGGTTGACTATATCATATAGCTCCGATAGGTCCGATCTTCCAAAAATCGATTTTTTAACTAAATTTGTTGTGTTTCGTTTGTTTGTTAAGATATTTCGACCAACTTTGGTATTCGTAAGTTTTTTATAGCTCCCTAGCACTGTACCAAATTTCATCAAAATCCGTTAACTATATCATATAGCTCCCATAGGAACGATCGGTCAAAAAAAAATTTTTTGCTTAAAAATTCTTCTGTTTTTGTTTTTTTGTGAAGGAACTGGAATTTATTGCAAGCTAGTGGTACAGGGTATCCCAAAGTCGTCCGCGCCCGACTTTACGTGCGCCATTTTTAGTAATGGCGCAGTTTCTACTTGCCAAATGCTAAAGAATAAAAGCTTCAAAGACAGCTACCGAAATACCGGGTGATTCAAAATAACACCTTTTGTTGGAAAACCCTATACAATATGGTATCAGTTCGCTGAACGCATGAATACGAATATTCAAACATGTTTTAAATACATCATACAGGTTTGGACTGCACAAAAATTACACAAATTAATTACCTACACAAAAAAAAAGGATTCAAATCAAAGACAACTAGGAATTATTGTTGCCATGGCAACAGAACACGGATGTGAATGAATTCCATAGAATTTTTAGATAATTAAGATTTTACCTTAATTTTAGATTTTCCTCCTAACACTTCAGAAAATATTCTCCAACAGATCGCAAATATTATATAATAGATTTGGTTGCTCTTGTTTGTAATGATTTTGAAGCTGAAAGCTTTGAAAAAAATTTTACAATAAAGATAGCCGATCACAACCAGGGCAAAATAGTGGGCTGAACAATATAATCGATACTTTCCACAGAGCATGGTATTTATAAAATGCATTCATACACTTACTCCAAGTATCTCATCGAGAAACAATCATCGTTCTATGCATAAGAGACCGAATCGAAACAGCAATCGATCGTATGGGGTCATTAAAATTTAATATACTGTTGAAGAACTTTAAAGAAAATGGGTAACTTGGAAGCAACTAAGCATGTGGCACCTTACCATTGCAGAAACAATTTGTTTACAAAAACATGCCAAAATGTTGAGAAAAACTACTTTTGATGAAAATCAGTTTTTTATTAATTGTAAAATATATAATATTATTCATGCAAAATGAGAAAAGTACGATTCTTGATTAATAAGAAAATTAAAATTACAAAATTAGTTTACCATTGCTGAAATGATTTTTTTTTTCAACTTGTCGTCTAAAGCAGCTGTGGTAAATAAATGAAAAAATTTTATTATATTACATTTCCATCTAGTATGACCATGTGTATTTTATAGTCGCAAAAGTTCGCAGCAGTCAAGCGTCCTTTTAATACCCTGTACCCTAAAGTCAATAGCATTACAGGACTCTGCAAAAGTTCTAAGAAGACGATAGCACTAGCGAAAAAGAGGATATAAACATATTATTAGATTGGTAGTCAATAATTTTAAAACTGCAATTCATTAAATGTATGAATCTTTTTATTTCCATTAAAGAATTAAAAAAAAATTAAATACTATAGTTCTTATTTTGACATAATATAGGATCTAATCTGAAAGTTTATGTGTGTCCAAGAAAATATCTAATTTAATTTGATTTGGCATCCTGGATGCAACTTGGGTAATAATTTATATTTTTATAGACAGTATATACATTAAGATCTTTTTTTACCATACCTACCTATTTGTACCTCGTTGAACAAATACTATTACTTTTTTTTTTGCTTTATTTATTAAAATTTAAAAATAGCTTTTATTTTTTACTAAAAATAAAAGTGTGGATTAATAAAAAAAAGGCGAAACAAATATTAATTTAGTTACAAAAAATGAGAGACCGTCAGCCAGGTGTCACATGAAAGCCAGATCTATCCGGATTTTATTTTACGTGGTATGGGATTAAAGCCACGGTGTTCAAATATGCAAGTTTTAGATTTAAATTCCTTGCCATACTCTATATTATTATTTTGTTTTTATATTTCCATATGTAAGTTTTTGCCATACTCAAAATAATAATATGCATATAACACAATGAGTCTAGAAGAATGCGCTAAACTAACACCCCTCAGAGCAATCAGCCTAGACTGATATTTCTTTGGTTTCTATGAAAGCATGCTGTCGGGCATGCATTTCCCTCTGGTAAGAGGTGAGATGTATCTAGCATCTCTTCTGCTTTATGGGCAACAGCACCCGGTTGGGAACGTAATACCACGTCGAGCCAAACTGACTCTACGCGCGATGTAGGTTTCAACCACAGCCACCACGAAGCTCCCAAAGGGGCCAACCGCAATGAGTGTGCTTGGAAAGTGAACTCAACCCGTGGTACCGAATTAAGGACTCGGTAGCCCCCCATTTGGTCCCGACAGACCCGGACTGAGGAGTCCATCCAGTTTTTGCCATCAAGTGCCCGGGAACTGGTGTCCCAAATGATCAACCGTGTTTCAATCATATGTCTGTCAAAGCTCCAGACGATCCCCATTTAGTCGCCTTTTACGACAAGCAGAGGAACACTAGGGTGGATATTCTTAATCCACCACCTCACGGGCAATCTTCTGACACCTCTTGCTTCCAAGCACTCGCTCCCACACTTCAAACACATCTTGTAAATGACAACTCCATGTCTACTTACGCGATCATGCCTTCATGCACCCATTTTTGCTCTCACACTTCAGACACCTTTTAAATGACATCTACTTCTCATCTGCCAAGTTACCAATTTGGCAAAGATTCTCGCTATCAATGTAAAGCATCACTCCATGCTACTGACAATCCCCATTCAGTCGCTTTTTACGACAAGCAGAGGAACACTCAGGTTCGGTGTCACAAGGGGAATCACTTGTAGCCCTGGACTTGGGTAGGCGCCGAAATTTTGACACACTTCTGGAGGTGCGACTATACTCTCTACGTGTCGCTGACTAATGGTAGTTCGGGCGGGAGAAGGAAACTCTATAAAATTACCCCAAGTCTAAGGTGGAACAGCAAATGCCGATGAATGCATGGCTGAGGGGTCTCTGTCATCACTTTGCGAAATCTGGATACCTGCCGGCCTCCAGCTATTTATTTTAAATTTATAACAAATATATATTATAAAGTAAAATGATAAAAAAATTAAATTAAAAATTTAAAAAACCCCCGATACAAGAACTTAAGTAATTTTCATTTAAAAAGTAAAAAATAATAAAAGAAACTTAATGTTAAAGTACCTAAGAATCTATTAATAATTCAAAAAAAAATACGTCGCGTTGGGGGACACGCGAGGGCAGACGTCGTTGACGGTCGTATCTTACATGCAAATTTTTTGAAGAAATTCTATGAAAGTTTTTGAAGTATTTTCTTAATTTTGTTTTTAAGTTAATCTTTTTGCTTAATTAGACTATTTGTATTTAAATTGTTAGTTTAGGAGCGGTCCCCCAACGCGACGTATTTTTTTTTTGAATTATTAATAGATTCTTAGGTACTTTAACATTAAGTTTCTTTATTATTTTTTACTTTTTAAATGAAAATTACTTAAGTTCTTGTATCGGGGGTTTTTTAAATTTTTAATTTAATTTTTTATTTCATACTTTTTATAGGTAGGTTAGGATAAGTTAGTTTTATTTCATTTAAATGATTGGCAAGCCTATTGGCATTCCATATGGCTGTACGTACATCTAATTGCATAAATTTTGTTATCTCAAAGAAGTTTTTGGTGGACTTGTGATAGACGAAATATCGATGGTGTTTTATGAAGTTTTACGAAGTATTCATCAACTATATATATGGTGTTTTATGAAGTTTTACGAAGTATTCATATACGTTTACAAGAATTAAAAATATCTCAAGAAGTTTTTGGTGGCTTGTAATAGACGAAATATCGATGGTGTTTTATGAAGTTTTACGAAGTATTCATCTACGTTTACAAGAATTATAAATATCGCAAGAAGTTTTTGGTGGAGTTGTGATAGACGAAATATCGATGGTGTTTTATGAAGTTTTACGAAGCATTCATCAACTATATATATGGTGTTTTATGAAGTTTTACGAAGTATTCATCTACGTTTACAAGAATTATAAATATCTCAAGAAGTTTTTGGTGGACTTGTAATAGACGAAACATATATGGTGTTTTATGAAGTTTTACGAACAATGTTTCCTATCATTTTATGTTGGGCGGTTACACAACATAAGTTGCAAAGGACGACAGTTGAAAAAGCTGTATATTTGCAGACATTCGGTTAATCTCCCCACTTTCACTCCACACAACTTTTAAACGGCTTATCCGATTTTCATCAAACATGTCTAGGAACACTCGTACATAAGTCACCTTTAATACAAAAAAAACTACGATGCCATAGACAGACAGACAGACACACAAACAAACAGACACGTCAAACTTATAACACCCCTCTTTTTGCGTCGGGGGTTAAAAATAGGACTTAATTTTTTTTTTCAATGATCAATTATACTTTTAGACAAATACACAATCCACAAGTGGGGATAAATACAATGCACTTCTTTAATGTTGGAAATATATTTAAAAAAATTAGCTTTGGTAAAACACAAAAGTAAATGTGAAATATATAAGTATAATGGTATTGGAAACGAAAATAAGAAAAAAAATTCTCTAGATATTTAGTAAAAGCATTTGTTGTGAAATTATGTATTTGCTGTGCTTAAAAATAGAAAACCTTATTGTACTTCATTTTGGCCAAATTTTGACATGCTACGCTTCCTTAATGATTGTTTGGAACATTTTTAGCTCAGTCATAGCAGCTCCAGCTCAAAAGGTGTTTACAAAATACATAAGAAGTAAGAATGGAAGCATTTTCAACAAACATTTTGTCACCATTAGTTCCCAGCCAACAATACATATACATCAAATTCATAAATATTCGTTTATACAAAAACTGACATTCTTATCGAATCACACTCTTATTTAATATAATTAATCCACTTATTGATAATGACAATAATAATTGACATGTTATATAATTTTAGCTGTCTGCACAAATTTGCACCATATTCAAACATTATTATGCATAATAAATCATATAAAAATGATGGAGCCATTAAACATCGAAAATGAATTGGGCATTACAATGAACACTTAAATTGGGTTAAATTGCGGAATATTAATCATGAAAATAAGAGGCTAATAAAAATTTACTCGTAAAAAATACTGCGGCAGTAATAGCTCTTAATGATGAAAAAATAGTCAATAAGGAATTGAGTGCAATAAGGTCAAGAATAAGTAGGGAGACTTAGTAATGGTTGTAGGGCGAAAAAAAAAAACAAAATAAAAGTTGTGATTTAAACAAAAGTACAAGCCACTAAATGCAT